>JAZHYW010046149.1:0-43174 GCA_037355805.1 Ixodes ricinus | reverse complement strand
TTTGTGGGAATTCGCGTACCGCCGCCGATACGCCGTTCCACACGTGGTCCGTCAACAACCCGAGTCCAGCCTGGTTCTTTCACGGGAGCGGAATTCCGCTCCCCGTTTATTGGTCAGGGTGTCGAACCGAAATTTTTATCGGTTCGGTTCCGGTTCGGGTTCACGGATTTTGGTTCAGCTCCGGTTCAGTTCCGGGGAGCGAAAAATAACGGTTCGAACCGGTTTGAACCGGTTCGAACCGGTTTGAACCGCTAAACTGAGAATATATTTTCCGCGTTCGTTTGGCAATAGGCACTTTTTCAAGAGTGGAACGAGTAACTATATAGCTTTTAATCATTTGTTGAATCCACTTTTTCTTTTTTTCAGGTACCAAAACTAAATTGCGTTGTTTAATTTCGATGAAACAGTACATGAAAAGCTAGATTGACATATATGACTCAACATCTATTTCTTTTTACCTCAGTCGCACATATTTTGCCTGAATCTAAAGGTTATCAGTCTGGTGGGTCGTCTAAAATGCGCGTGATTAGTAAACCTTTGCGTTGCAATATTAAAAGTCAAGTCCTACTGTGCTCTTGTCCTGAGAAATTAGTTTGTGAATACAATCATGAAATGGGCACGTTCTCGCCATATATATTCTGAAATCTAGATTATAAAATACGTTTCACAATATATATGATGACGATGCAACTGAGCTTAAAGCAATAATATTTTCAAAATGTCAGGAGAGTTTTAGGACAAACCCTTTCAGTCTACCTTTTATAGAAACTCTGAGCGGCAAGCACAACGCTTGCTTTCCTGACCAATATTGTTTAAACTCAGCGCCGTGATGCAGGCGAATAATAATGCAGAAAAGAGTGACCTTCGTATTCAGTTCGGATATGACCTAAAATAGAGCGCATTGAAGTGCACCTTTTCGACATAGCTTGGCGTTTGATGTTTGTTCTTGACAAGATGCCGGTCAATTTAATTTGCAAATAAGCATCACCCTTGCTAATTGGTGATTTGTTGTTAAATACAAAGAAGTGGTATTTCATAGTCTACTCGACATTACAGCTACTTAATTGGTCACTTTCTGACGGTCTGCGTGCGCAATCGTCATAGTTCTGCCACGCGCCACTGTGTATGTACTTTGTTTTCATCCAGCCCACAGACACATGAAATTGTTGTTCATCAAATAAAAGAAACAACAAACTTCTATATGTTTGAGAAGTTGAATATGCGTCAGGAACACAAGTTATTTAAATCAGCTTCAAAATGAAAGAAAAATGCATAAGTTTCTCTCAAATCACTTATACACATGCTCTCGAGGATAAAAACGCCGGAAGAAATTTGCAGAGCATATTTCAGATAATTTGTAGGTGCATTAACTTATGATATATATCTTTATGGTGATAGGCCGTTTATTTATGTTGTCAAGCCTTCAGGTAGTAAGAAAATATTTGTTATTGTCATCAATAAATTTTACTGTATGAAGTTCACATAACCGCTTCAGACCGACACGGGAGGACGATACTCGAAAATACGCCATCTGTTAAGTCTGCGGAACGTGCTTATTTGTTCGCTGTTTGGCAGTGTGAAACACCAGGTCGCGGGGTTTGCCAAAAAGAACTGTGTGCTCACGTTATAGATTAAGGCAAATGCACGAAATGTGCAGAGAGAGAGATAATAAATTATATTCTTCTAAATAATGCCATACACGACGCCTTACTGCAAAAAGAACTATATGGGGATGCATGTTTTAAACGTAAACACGTTTGACGGAACTCCGTCTGGTTGGGTCAAAAAGTTGAGAAATACAGACCTACACAAACCAAGTCCTAAACATATAGTGGCCCGACGTTTCAATAGGTCGGGCTCAATAGGTCGACAGCCACTTAACCGTCGGCGTTTGTCAACGGACTAGGGCACTTGAAGAAGAAAAAGTGAGTGAAGCAAACGACACACCGTAGATAGAAAAGAAGCTGCTGCTCTCTACATGCAAATAATCGCCCCTGATAAAAAAAAAATCGGTTTTGAAACTTCGGATTTTTTACTGTTCAGGACTTGGTTGGTTATGGTGCGTATTTTTCTAGTAGAGATGCGTGTAATGATGTTCCTAATTACTCATAAATATCGCAAAGAACAGACAATATATTTCTAATTTAAATCACATTAGGACATCGGATTGCACGAGCTCGAAACTTCGCAGAATACTGTCTTGGGAGGCTAAAGTGATATTTGGTTTTACGGGCACTTGTTTTGTGGCCTGATTTTACAACTCCGTGCTTTATCAGTCATGCGCGCTTTAACATTTTATGAGGCTGCAGCATATCATCGCGAGACTGTTATATATACTGCACAACTTTACAATTTGGACATCCCCTTTTTCTATACTTTGTTTCAGCTTAAAGGGGCATTGCAAAGGGACGAAGAAAACCAAATGCTGCTTTGAACGGCGTGCCTATCAGTGTCAAACATGAGCGTTCAGTGACGACATTGGTCTAGAACGTCGGATAATGATGACATAGAATTCTAGAGGTAGAACTGGCTAAATAGGCGCAAAGTACCCCTTCTGATCCTTTCAAGCACGTGACTCTCACTCATATATTTGCTTGGAACACCCGTAAATTGGTGGGGCGCTCACATCTTCATAACTGGATGTTAATTTCCAACACTTAGGAAGATCGCGCATGGTTGTTTCACGCTCTTGTCGTTTAGGTTCTCTATTGGCTCAGACCAATAACGTCATCAACAAAAGAAAATGCTCTCAAAATTCTGAACCCCTTTCAGCTATTATGTTCGAAATACGCCAGATTTCTTGTTTATTTTATGTTTAATGTGTTGCTAGAGTCCCAGCCACTAATTCGAGCGAAAGCAATGCAAATAAAAAAAATGGCCAGAAACGCTTTGCATGGCCCCTTCAAGTCCAGATGCAGCCTATGCTACAAACAAACACTAAGATTTTGGCTAGGTACAAAGATAAAGTGTCGCGAGAATTACACGAGGCATATGAAATTAGGACCAGGGAGAAGAAATGTATAAGTGACACGTCCCTATCTTTATCTACAAATGAGTTTGAATTTTTGAAACGCGGGCTGAGCAGATAGGGTAAACAGGGTTTTTGTGGCTATATAACGTGTGAAGTAAACTGCAGTTGAGAGTGCACCTTGTCCTGTTTCCCTTCGTCTGTGTCCCTGTATTTTTTCGGCGCTTTTTGTTTGCAATGAACCAACTGGCCCAAATCTCTACTTTACTATGCTACAAGCACGAGCCTTTGGTCCCGACCACTTGCACTGCAGGAGCGCGCGTGCTTGGACGCTCAAAGCCCAGAGCTCGCTTTTTTAGTTTCTGATACGCTCACACTTAAAGTGAAAAGGAGTATTGTGTTGAGAACATCACATTTTAACAGAAAACTGAACTGTTTAACATGGTTTGCACGTGACATCATCGCACTATATGCGAGTGGTCAGAGATTTCTTTTTGCTGAGAAAATCAAATCCCGAGGTGCAAAATGCACACTGCAGAAGGTTTGCGCTCAGTGCAGCCCATGTATTCAGAAACAAAAATTATTCTTGCTTGGTGTAGCGTCGTGAGGAACGGCGCGAGCGTCTGGCACCCCGAAAACGCGCTTTCTGGCAGGGGTGATTTCGCAAACGAGGTAGTTTTGCAGGATCACGCTGTCTGCTCTGTGCCGAAGATGCGGAGCAGAGGAACCTTTACAACACAGAGAAGTTTTTAACCCTCCCCCCCCCCCCCCTTTTTTTTTTTCATTTGACAATGCTCCTTAACAGAATACTTTTTATTTCTGGGGGACTCCTTTCTTTGTTTGGGGGTGCCAATTCGACAATTATATTACTTTCATTTGTTTTGCAGTAATTCTTCATTTCTTTTATTTTTGCATCCAAAAACTGTGAAGTTTAAACAAAACTGCGAGAATTTGAGCGGCTGCCGACTTTCGGCTGTCCGTCAAAGGCCACTAGAATCTCTTTTCAGGTATCCCTGCCGTACAAACTTGTAGTTCTATTTATCGTCAGATTAATAAGCCATATTCAGTCTTTTCAATGCTTCTATTCTCGGGGACAACTTTCTCAGACAGTTCAGCAACAACGAAAACATGTTTGAGTGCCTCAATGATGTGTACATGCAAAATAGTTCATGCAACAATTTTTGCACTTTCAGTAAATACCGCTAAGAGGTAATCCCTGACGTTGATAGCTTGCAAAAACACCCATTAGTTTTCCTCTCTGCTCAATGGCAGACGCAAAAAAAATAAAGGAAAGAAACAGCTTTCCCCTCCTCAACTCGCTATTAGAACAGGCGGCAATGTGATCTGACGCTAATTGTATGCCGCCAGTGTTCATCATAGTCATGCGCTGGGGCTGGCAAAGAATAAAGCATGGGTTGAGATTTAGGCTTTATTAGAGTTCGGCTATTCTCATCTTTGATTGAACACGAGCCAACACGAATGTTTGGCGATGCTGATAGTCAAGAACCCGAGCACTCGGCTCAGGCTCATGACAACCGAGTACGTCACGGTGTCGCATGACTCGCGGTGAAAAGTCGTGATGGCTAATGCCCCTGAATAAAAAAGGTAGCGACATTTTCTCCCTCCTCCTTTGACGCGCACACCTTTTATCTTTAGGTTTTGCTTTTTTACACCCGCGCGTCGACTGTAGCGCCGCCTGGTTTGGCCCGAGATAGCACACGGCCTTCCTATACTTGAGTCAGAGCGCAGTCAAAGGCTGAAAGACACGCAAATACATACACACAGGCTAAAGCGCACTGTCACGGTCTACCAGCCTCGGAGGATGTGCTCAAAGAAAGACAATGAAAGCCGTGACGTTGCACAGTCGGCGTTATTTGATTGGCGACATGAGATCATAGCATGCACTGCACTCCGACAGCAAAGGCATTCCTTCTCCCTCCTCCTCTGACGTGCACACCTTTTATCTTTATGTTTTGCTTTTTTACACCCGCGCGTCGACGGTAGCGCCGCCTGGTTTGGCCCAAGATAGCAGGCGTCATTCTTCAAAGGATGTCGCTACTTTTCTGTATAAATGGGCTTTAGTGATGGCATATGACGTCACGGTGTCAACAACGCTAAAACATCTATATTCCGTTGCAACTCAAGAAGGTAGGGCGGGGGAAAAGAAGGCCGGGGAGGAAGAAGCAGACGGAACGTTGGAGAAGAGAGGGGGAAATTGACGTTCTGAATTTAACTCGACTTGGACGCGGTGAGTAATCTACGCCACGGGGCCACGTGACGTGACATTATTTGACAGCATGTCTTGAAACCGTGACGTCACGTGACACACGATTAATCGTAGTGCCAATACAAAAGCGCCACGAAAACCCACAATTTCTTATACATTGCAATTCGGTTTATGACAATTTGATCACTACATAGAAATGCAGCTGCCAATTTTTACTTCTCCAACACTCATTTTGTAATAAAAAAAATTACCGTGAACCGTTTTGAACCGGTTACCGTTATATTTTTTTCCGGTTCAGTTCCGGTTCAGTTCCAAGATGGCGGCGAAGATTTCGGTTCGGTTCAGTTCCGGTTCGGCTAAAAATAACGGTTCTGTTCCGGTTTTCGGTTCGGTTCGGTTCCGGTTCGACACCCTGCTTTAAACAAAGGCCTGAAAGCTACACTTATGCGATTTCTGTAGGTGAGATATAAGCCAGGGCGATGTATAGTATAGGGGGGATAATCGTAATGATCGCTCGGATAAATATATAAAATTTGATAATGAACTTTTAGTTATCAAAAATAGACATAGGGTACCAATTAAGAACTTATTGAGCGTCACCGAAAACAATTTAATGAATTTCTTTTTATTACTTGAAGCTCGTGGAAAAGTGTGGGGCGCACCAATGTTACCACGCGTGCAAAAGGCGCAAAGCCATCTGTGGCGGAAAGCGATAATAATCTAATTATCGCGTTCCACCACTGCTAGCCTTGCGGCTGCTTCACGAGTCGTAACTTTGCTGCTCCCCCCGTGTAGTCAAACAAGGTACAAGTCGCTCTAAAACGAGTTGATATAGTGGTTTTCGATGACGTTCAGTAAGTTTCTAATTGGAAGCATATGTCTATTTTCTCTAATTAAAAAGTTAATTAACGAATGTTATTTATGAGCCGACTTATCGTAAAGATTAGCCACATACATAATGTCCCCCTTGCCGTACAACGCACCTGCAGCACCGCAAAAGTGCAACTTTAGATTTTTTTAAACAAATCTGCAAATGTTAAACAAAAAACATTCTGTATATGTAAAAAGCCGCTGCTTTATTCAAAAATCGTTTGCATCATCCAACTCTGGAAGGGTACTTTCCATTTAGCACGCGGGTATGCTGGAACGATACAAGATACGGAAAAACGTGATCTCACATCTTGCAGGGTCTCGAATCGAAACTGCTTTTGGTTTGGTTCAGGTTACGGTTCAAATATTTCGGTTCGGCTCAGATTCAGCTCAGCAGACAAAAAAATAACGGTTTCAAACGGTATGGACCATAGAGTTATTACAATAAACGCTAGAGGCTCAGCTGGTTCTAGTGTCTACGGGACTTCCGGTTGCAAACTGAAGCAGACAGCGTGCAGTCTGCATTTGCAGCCTCCCTGTGTATTCCTATGGGAAAACGCGCGTGAATTTTGTCTCTTCGCCGAAAAATAACATAAATAACTTTTGTCATTTCGGTTGTACCGGATAGTATGTATCTCTATTGGTATTGTGAAAGTGTAATTGCTTTAGTTACAGCATTTTTCTTTACCACTGGACGATGGTAAACTTCGCTCTATTTCAGGCCCAATTCTCTGTTTCAAGGAAGGTATGTGAAAACGAGCGACGATTCTAAGCAAACTAACGATCGGAAGGAATGTAGAGTGTGTTCAAGGTTTGCTAGCATTTCGGTGGTGCTTATATATTGCTTATATGCCCGTCCTGTCATTGGATGAAAATGACACCGTCGTGCATCTTTACGATCGGTTAAAGAAACATTCGAACGCAAAAAATAAAGCACGTGAGCTACGAAAGGTGTGTCATTTTATTATTTCTTATGTCGGGCAGTTTTTATCGGGCACCTGCTCTCAGGCTCCCCCATTTGCAAAGATTTGGAGCGTGCGGGTGATGATTTGAACCCTGAACAAGCATCTTCGCACATATCCATGAGCAGAAAGAATGAAGCAGTACTTATTTATTGCAAAACTGACTATATCACGTGGCTTTCAATTTATTTTGATCGTCTGCGTGTACAGAGTTACTTATTTAGTGTTACTGCGTAGTTCTTGCCGTCTCTCTTGGTTTTTCAAATGTCCTTCGTTCGTTTGGCACGTATATCCGCCATGTTGGAAAGTGTCGACGCCGTGTTCGCGCTAACAGTGTCCGACAGTGCACATAAAGACACGTACGAAGCGGTTTTAACACCGTTTTTCATGCCACGAATTTCAAATAAAAATGCTGTAACTGACCAATTATTTAGTCTGCGTGACTTAGAAATGTTCCAATGTGCCCAGTACGTACAAATCATTCGCGATATTTGCTCTTATAATCGAGTGCAGAGAGAAAATGCACTCGCTTTTTCCCATAGAAATGCATTACCGGAAGTCACTTTCTGACTGCTTGCTGTCTGCTTCAAAATGCAACAGCACACTAGCGCCAGCTGAACCTCTAGCGTTTATTGTAATAACTCTATGGTATGGACTGGCTATAACGGGGTCATATAGCGGGCGGTTCAAGGAAAAGTGAAAAGTTCAACCGAATATTCTTACACCTCTACTTCCATTCAGTGGATTACTACGGTATAAAATAAGCGCACATTTATTGTTTTGTACACCAAACTTAAAAATAAATATATCAACTGCAAAAATGAACGAGTGCCTGTCCAAAACTGTTAGATGCTCAGGCAATATTAATTTTACTGATGTATACCCTCCCCTTGGCTGTAATAAACGACCGGAGAAGAAGAATATCATCTAGTATGTCCGGGCTCAGTCGCATTCGTTGGCATGATAGCATGCACTTGAAATCCGAGAATCGCCTTTCTGATTTGGCGGCGGGGAGGGGGTGGAAGCACTGCTCCGGCGCAACGTTTAATCGGCAACGGTTCCCCTCTCGCCGCTGTGGAGACGAAGCACGCGAAAGGCATGCGAACACTCGTAAAAGGCCTAGGGTTTTCCATGCTAGAACTCTAGAATGTTCGTCGTCTTCCTCCGAGTGTCCCGGCGGCTCTGCCAGGGTCGGATTTGAGGATCTCCGCTCTTTGCGGCTCTTCTTTTTGATTTTGTTTACCGCCATCTCGCGCCCCTCCCTCTCACACGGGGGTGCCATAGAGCAATTTAGTAAACGTAAAGAGAGGACACTGAAGCCGATTCGCGGCCCAGATAGTGCGTTTAATACCCTCCGCTACGTGGCGCATTTCTGTAATTTGGTTAACATCAGTTAGAACTCATTCTGTTAGAAGTAATCATTTTTTTAAATCGTTATGCTTTAGACTTATTTAAAGTATTTAAAACGACTAAATAGTTTTAATCTTATTCATCACAAAAAACACGTGATGAATGGCGCCTGCCATGGCCTGCTGCGGGCCTGCTTGCCTGCACGCCGTCGCCTCAACATCATTCTGCATGGCCTCTGCTCGTCCATGCGTCGTTCGTCCGTGCCGTCCCATCCGTTTCTGCTTTCTGCTGCATCGTGTTCAGACGGCTTGCATCAAACAAGGTGACGCATGACTGCCCGCACGCTCGCATGCTCGGTGTGAGTTTGTGGAACCGAGCGGCTTGAGCTTCTCGCACTGTTGTTTCCGTCAGGCTGTCGGGCTGCGATCGTGTGTGCACCTTGATTTTCGATGAGATTTCTTTCAAAAAGGACTTGACATATGACCCTCCGAACGGCATTGTCCATGGATTTACAGGTGATGGTGTTGAACTAGTTGAACGGTGTTGCAGATAGAGCCTTGATTGTTGTGCTCTCTGGAATTTCCAGGAGGTGGGTTCAGCCACTTCATTCACTGTTGTGCACACTTGAACACCGTTTTCTGTTATCTGCAGTCTCCTCATTTCTCTCATTGCAAGAGCTTAAGACTGTTGGCTTCACAGTGAAGGCTTTTGTCTGTGATCAGGGGGCTTCAAACGTAGGCTTGGCCAACCAACTTGGTGTGTCTGTGGGTAAGCCGTTTTTTGAAGTTGACAACGAATATGTTTACTTTATCTTTGATGTTCCGCACCTCATCAAAACAATCAGGAACCATCTCCAAGCACACAACTTTTGCATTGGAACAGAGGTCATTGAGTGGTCCCATATTGTTAAAACTTTATCGTTCTACTCATGAGATGAGGTTGCGATTAGATCCGAAGCTTACTGAGAGACACATTTTTTAAAACCCTTTCAGTAACATGAAAGTAAATCGTGCCACACAGGTAATGAGTGCCTCAGTCTGTCTTGCAATTCTATTCCTTGTTTATGCCAAGGAGCGTCCTGAGGCAGCCATGGCTACAGCCTATTTCTGCGATAGAATGAACAGCTTTCTAAATAGCTCACAATTCAAGAAGACAGCACAGAAGTTCCGTCATGCCATTCTGAAAGGAGAATCTGAGTTACTTTATTTCCTTCACCAGCAACTCGGATGGATTTCAGCATGGAAGTTCCAAAGGAGGAGACAGCCACAAACCATCACAGGGTTGCAAGTTACTACAAAGAGTGTCCTCATGCTCTGGGATGAGCTTTCGAGCAGCCATAACTTTAAGCTCTTACTTACACGACGCCTGCAGCAAGACCCACTCGAGAACATTTTTGGAGCTATACAACAAATGCTGGGCTGCAATACAAACCTAAATGTGTATCAGTTCACGTCAGGAATAAAACACATAGGGAAAAAGAAACTGTTCAAACTGTCGAACAATGGAAACATAGAGGATGACGAGGCTGACCTCCTCAAGGAGTGTGTTATATTTTTGCACCATGAAAGAATAATTGCAGACAATGTGGGATGGCTTCCACGTAATAACTTCCCGCCACTAAAGAATATTTCTGAACTGACATCAGACATCAGGTATAAAATAATTGATGACTCGTCTACTTATTACGTTGGGGGTTATTTGATCAAGCTTTTATTTGAACAGACAACTCACAGCTGTAGCTGTTCTCAGCTGCTGAGGGGTGAGTCTGATGACTTGACTAGGGCCTCACCGGTACTTTCTTGTGCCTAAAGCATACCACGTGCCTAGGAAACTCTTCGGGAACCTAGTGATACCATGACAGGCTGCCTTTAATTGTCTTCAGTAACCAGAACATTACATTCTAGCCGTAATAAAGAGTGTGGCGCATGTTTAAGGAGTTTGTGCTGCCTTGTACCACACACTTTCAGGTCTGGGTGGTTTTAGCCTTTGCTCAGAGTGCCACAAATGGGTTTTAAAATGTTTTGCAGAATACGCTTGTGTTGGCATGTTCGATTCCTTAACCGGAACTTGGACAAAGTTCGGTTGCGCTCTTCGTTTGCTAGTTAGCAACTAGACAAGTTTAACTGTTAATAGCGTATTAACGGAGGCGGTTGCCAAATCAAAAGCAGGAAGTGCTTCTTAATTGAGCGCTGCAGCTTGCACTCCAAACATTTTTTCCTCTTATTTCCAGCAAATGCATATCACGGCCCTCTTGCAAATGTATTGTCTCACTTTATACAAAATGTTTATAGAAAATAGTGTACAGAGGCTATAGATATTTGAAAGAAAATATTGCAGCAAGGTTGAAAGTTGGGCTAGTTGGCAGCAGTTCATGATAAAATAGAAATCGCGCAAAGAAGCAAGGACGAAAAAAGAGAGGAGACGTATCTCTTTTTTTCGGTCTTGTTTTTACACGCTTTTTAGTTTATCATGAAAGAAATTATATCCACTTTTGTATCCACTGTCTATAGGTTTTAGTCGCTTTTTGTAAGCCGTACTTCCTTTATGATCAAATGTATTTTGGGGTATACTTAGGGATGTTCAACCTTGTCAGATTTTGATTAGAGTTGTCATTGTTTGGTAATGGCCTGCCAGCAGTGATTTTCAAGCTATGCCAATTCGTGCCTTTTATATTAGTCGGAAATTGGAACATTGTACTCTCCGGTGTGTGCTTCGCACTCTTATAATACCCTCATGACTGGTAATGATAACGGCGTTTTATTTATTTCTGCATTTACATCCCGTGCCCCAGTTGGCGTGAAAGCGAATGAATCATTCAGCATGTTCCATGTGGAAAGTATTTCTTAACTTGGCTCCGCTAAAATTTATTACGAAGTGTACAATATGCCGAACTGGTTCATATTTATTTTGTGAGTATCTGTTTCTTATAAAACATACAGAGCGTCTGAAGTAAATTATGTATACATGAATGTGGTCCAATAAAATGTTTTCTAACCACTTACAGTTGTTGACGTCAAAATGCTCCCCCAGCCAGGAGTCACTGTGGGGATTGTGTAACTTCAATGTTTCACAGTAAAAAAAGAAAAAAATACACATCTATTTTGCGCAGTAAGCAGAAATTTTGTTTGACTCATTTTGCACAAATTCTATTCTAAAACTTAAAATAAAACTGCGTCGACATCAAAAAAAAAAAAAAAGAAACAGTGGCTCCGGTAGCTGAGGAGCTCCCTAGAACCAAGCAAGGAGCGAGGCGAGGAGGAACGGGAGGAATAAAGAAAGAAGGAAAAGGGTAAGAAGGAAGGGTGCCGGAAAACCGGAGCACAAACGCCCAAACCGAAACCGAAACGAACCTGACCGGAACCGGAACCAAATCATGCTTAATGCCACCCGCTAGAAGCGCTACCTGTCACTGGTCTATCTGGGCCGCTGGGGCCTATGGCAGTGTCCGCTCTTTACCTTGTGTATATTACTCTATGGGGGTGTCACGCGGGGAATCTCGTAGAAAGTTTCTAAGTCTTCCCCCGCCGGGGGCGCGCGCCGGTGTTGCGTTAATTTTATAGGACGCGAGCTATTTACAGAAGCTCGTGCTATCAAATCCCTTTTACCGACCCCAGTTTATGAACTCGCCCCATGGAGAAGCTTAGTTTAGAGAAAATGGGGATGCGCCTCCTTTGAGCTAATTCGGTCGCCGCGAACCTGCTTGTACGTTTGGGCCTGGTGAGTTATAATTGTTGTAATGAACATGCGCAGACTTTAGTCACGAAGCGGCGTTAACCGATGGGGTGGCGGGGGAAGGGGGGGGTTGACACGCGCCCAGTCGATACAGGCGCAGACTAGGAGAGCCTTTTTTCAGCAGCGGCCCCTTTTTGGTAAAGTGCATTTCTGTAAACTGAGGCTCCGCTTTCACTAAACCGAGCTTCAATAAAACGAGCCCGATCTCTATACTGTGTTTGGATAAAAGGGCGTTCGATCAACCAGAGTAATCTCGAATTTGAGGCTGTGTTGTTGTTTCCCAACCGGCTCGGTGCGTCATCCCGACGGCGCGCAGCGGTGGCTTTTTGCCGGGCGCGTGGGCTCGACGACTTTGAGTGGATGAGGTCAATTTTGTGAAAGTCAGAGCGATTATTAACTCGAAAGCATTAACTGGCCAATGAAGCGAACTGACGGCATAAACGTTTGAAACCGCGCCTAGTGGCACTTAAATGAAGCCACGGTCTGATGAATTGGCAGCCATCGGTTGGCGCGCGTCATAGGTTTAAGGAATGAGGCTCCCATTGGCTCTCGCACGATGTAGTCTCCAAAAAACACCACCAGAGAAGACCTCTCTACGGCGGCACACCGCACGAAGCGACCCGGCCGCCGGTGAGAGGGAGCGGCGGCCGCACATCCCGCTCGGGCAAAGTTCAGAGAGGCTGCACGGCCGAGCTCAGCACGGCGCTGTCACTTCAAGAGAGCGCGCGTTCCGCCGTCAGCCGCTACCTCGGCAGTAGCGAAACGTGGCCATCCACGCCACTACGCCGCAGACGAACCAAGGGAGCTGAAGAACGACATTCATGATTTCGCTTCCATGACTCATAAAAGTGCTTATGCGTCCTCGGAATTTTCGGCCCTCGTCTTTGTAAAATATGCATACCAAAATATCTACATAATTCGAAAACCTTGCTCCGCAGCTCTAAGCCTCTCACAATTCACGGCGATCAGTGCAATAAATATTAGCGCGACTGCGCGCCCAACCGTTTGGCAAACCGGTTCGGAACGATGCCTTTTATTTAGCTCCGTTTCGGGTTCAGCCCCAAAATTGCGCCGGACGTATCGGTCCGAGTTCTATTCCGGATCGGACAAAAAGGGGTTCATATCGATTACGGTTCAGTACCGATTGCGGTTCGACACACTGCATTTTGCGTATTTTGCATCGCTGCAGTACACGATTGCGCTGTAAAAAGCGCACGCAACGGAGCTCGCAAAAGGCCTGTCCCAACAGGACACTTCAAGAATCGTGAGGCGACACTACTTAGGCAAAAAGCGCGGAAGTTGAAGCGTCCGGCAGTCCGGCAGTGCGGTGCGTGTTTGAACACCTCCGAGCCAGCATCGCTAGCTCCTCACTTCTTCCTCTTTTCGGTGACCTCAGTACTCGTCAGACTTGACATCATACGGCACCTGCCAATGCTGTCTATCTCTTCCGCCGTTTCCTCATATCCGTGGACGTGTTCCAAGATTACCTCGCTCCTACTCCAGGGTAAATGTTTTGAACCTTAGCGTTCGAAAACTTGCCCGTGTCCATCGTCGCTCTATCTGTGTCATCGAGTGACACGTCCCGCCGGAGTAGCTCGGTTCTTTTTGAGTACAATTTCGAACACAGCCCCTGCCTTTCCGTATTCGGGGCCTGAAGAGCAGCGGAGGCCTTGAGCGATCGACCGACAGCGTACAGAAGTTGTTAGTGGATGTCCGGACCTACGTGATGAGCATGATCAAGGCCCCCAAAAAGAACATGGCCGAAATTTGACAAAAAAGCATTTCCCAGCAAGAAAAAAACACAAAAAAACGGATAAAGGAGGCCCGATGCAGGACTTACGTCGGAGTCCCGTCGCCTCACCATTTTTCAAGTAACCTGTTTGGACAGGCCTTAACCTGCCAGAGCAGACCTTGCGCATCAGAAATATTGTGCAACTTGCAAGTGCTGTCAGTGTTTGATGGAGATTAAATAAAACAGTACACGCAAAAAACGAAAGTTCTGAAAATCTGCACAATCCTACCGCACTAGTATGGCTGATCTATTGTAGTTTTAGTATATTGCGTGATATTGACCTTAGCCGCAATGTTGGCAGAAATTTCTCAAATTTTCGCGAAAAGGGGCAGGATAAGCATTTTGGTGGAGTTTGGAGCAGCAATCACATCACTGTATGAATTTTTCCTTTAGATTTAGAGGGAAACTGAATTGGTTCATAGGTCGCTTGACGTCAATTTTCGCAGTTTACCGGGAAACGCACGGACGAACGGAAGCATGACATTTTCGGATTTGGGGGGGGGGGGGGGGAGGGGGGAGGTGGGGGACTGTCTGCATTCAAAATGCAACTAGAATGTTAACCATCGATTTCCATGATATAACTTCAATATCAAGAATTTGAGTCGCCATTTTATAGATACAATCTGTGTTGATAAACATGTGTGCGGTCACGTGATAGCCCTGGTCACTGTCATAGTCCCCAATAGGACGCTACGGCACTGCAAATGCGCTGAGAAATAAATAAAGTAAAGTGGCGCCGTGAAAACGCCACCGCTGTGGAGTCACGTCATAGATAAGTTCACTAACGCTGCCTTTAACGAATGAGAGAAGCAAAGAAAAATGAAGCTTGTCTTGATCATTCTGATAAACCACCATTCGATGCCGTGATTGCATTATGCGTGCGTTGCGATTTCCAATGACTGATTACGGAATGCTTTCGGATGGATTTGGATGCAGCAAGAACGCCTCAGTTATGTACTCCCGGGTTTTCAAAATTATTAAAGCCCCTGGAAAAAAAAGTCGTTTTTAAACGATTTGTTTGAGACACGCGTGCGAATAAATAAGTTTTGCGCGAAAGAAGAAAAACATTTAAAGCAATATTGAAGGCGAGAGATTTATTTTAAATTCCGCTGGGCAAAGCCCATGACGTTACAGAATGATCATTCGCTCAACGCCCTTTCCACCTCACTGTGAAGGTGAAGCCGATCCACCTTCCCCTCCACGCGCCCGAAATGCCGAGAAAAAAAACAAGTGGAAATGAGGTGATATCCACTAAATCCCGTCTCGCGCCCTCAATATTTGTCTAATTATTTTTTTTTTCGCGGAAAATAATTTTTGGTTGCGCGTGTCCTAACCCGACTGTTTAAAACAAATTGTTTTTCTTTTCAGGGGCCCTTTAGGACAAGTCTAAATTATTCAGAACCCGCGACGTCGTAACCGCGCGGAGAGATACGCTTCGTCATTCGGAAGCCAAGTGCTCGCGCCGATAGTCGACTATTAACGCACGCTCCCTATACTTCGTCTCACCCTACAGTGGACTAAAGGCAAAAGCCACGGACCGCCAGATCGAATCGACGAGCCACTTAAAAATTGTGCGGTATTTCGCTTCGGCACACAATCGATGCCCGCGTCTCGGATCACTGATGAGAAGACGGGTGGACAGTGGGCTCGAATCGAAGAGCACTGAGTGACTCAACAATTTTACACTGCAAGAAAGCCACGACATATAAGCTCTTTGCCGCGTCGAAGCTGCATAAATGATGCGGCGCTTTTGGATTCGGGCATTATTCGTCCACTCTCCGATCAATGTTAAGCGTGTCATAACACAGCATGGAACGTGATCTGACCTGGCGGCCCGTGGCTTTGGCCTTTAGTCCATCGTAGGATGAGACAGAGTATAGAGTCATTGTGAGTTAAATTTATAGCCTTTTAAAGTGATGAGTAATTGTAATGAATTCGTTTTCGTGCATTAATATTTCTATATTTCAATCACATAACATTTATGAAGTAATTTACGCAAGGTCACCCCACACACTTAGTACTAACTTCAAAAGGGGTACTTCATCGAAAGCATTAAGCAGTGATGTGGTTGATCTGAGTCATTTTGGTGCAGCGATCTAGGAGTAGTCAACTCTCAGTTTTAGAGCAGCAAAAATGACATTTGCAGCATAAGTGCACGCTTCCTTTTCATAAATACACTGCAAATATCATGCTAAGATTATTCTATCGGCCTGTTCAACTAAAAGGCAATTTCTTCTTTGCTTTTGTCACTTACGTGCAACCCTTTGTTAGCATTGCACATGAGGAGCGATCCTCTTCAAGCACAGAACTAGCATTTAGTCCCGTGAAGCACCAGACACGGTAACAAGATTACTGATGAAGGACAGCACGAACTGCTGAGAAGGGTTATTTTAGGTACTAAGTCCCAGCTAAAATAATGTTAACTTGACAACAATTTTGAGCACCTGCATATTGTTTACCGTAAAATCTCTTAAGAAAACCACTGTCGGGCATTTTGCATCTCAAAGGTACTTGAAGTAAAGTACAAAGTATATGAGAGGGTGTCTACTCTAGTAAAGGATTCAGTACGGCGGGTGCAATCAGGGTGACAAGCAGTCCCGCGACTCGAGGGACTGTTTCGCTTTGAGGGCCTGTGTCCCGCGTCCCTCCAGATATACAAACTTTTTCAAAATGCCCTGCATTTCGCACTGTCGTGGAATTTACTATTTAAGCCATGGAGCTGCCGAACAACGGTGCACCACGAACCGCGGAGTTCGTCGGTAATCGTGCGGATCCAGATGATACGCCATTTTCTATCCTATAGCATTGCGGGAAGACACCGTCGTTCTTCCAGGAGAACCGACACGCTTGCACCGGAGTGCCTCTCCCTTGGTGGAAAAGTACTGAAAAAGACAATCGCTAGCCTAAAGCTGAGAAATAAATTATTGGAATTATTTTGAAATCAAACTGCGTCAACGCGAAGGGTTTGTTGTAAAGTATTTTTAGTGAAGACGGCCACACAGGGCAAGAAAGCCTGCAACACACAATGGTTGAAAAAAAATATATTACATTCTAAATTTTTGTAAGAGCATGTTGGTAAAAGTAATCATCGCCAGGAAACGATAAGACGAAAAAGTGTACTGTTTCTTCTTTCCTTTTGATGCATTGAGTTCTGCTTCAGTCAATTTTGTGGTTTTCAACTTATACACATTTACTAACAAATCAGGAATTAAATTTAAATAAAAAAACACTGAGAGATGACATTATTTCGGCTTAATTGCCGCAATCAGAGTTTCCAACCGGAACCGAACCGAAAGCCACGACTTAATTGTTATTTTTAGTCGAACTGAACTGATTAGAACCGAAACCTTTGTAGGCCATCCTGGAACTGAACCCAAATTGAAACTAAAAGTTTAAAGCGGCAACCGGTTTAAAATGGTTTAGAGTAATTTGTTTTGTAACGTATCACACAATTATTATTTAAGAATAAAACAATTGACAGCTGTATTTCTATATCATGATCAAAACGCCATATACAGAATTGAAATGTGCGAGAAATTGTGCGTTCTCATGGCGCTTTTGCATTGGCACTATGATCAGCTCTTAAAGTCTGGGGGGTGTCAGGAGGTCTCAGACACCCCCCCACGCTTAATTTAACGGGTGGTTTGACACCCTAATCCACACCCACCAGCATTAGTGAAATAAGAATCATATTTTCCAATAAAAGAGCATGTTTCAAGGATGTGACATTTGGGCATTAGCAAGTTGAGGTTGGCCGGTAAAGCGTGGGCAGAGCCAGCAGTGGGGTTTATTTTATGTGCATCTCGTACATCTCGTCAGAACCGCCCCCCCCCCCTCCACCCCTCCACCCCCACTTCACCTTCCTGTAGGGACCCCCTCCACAGGCGGGAGACTTTAAGCACTGACTGTGATAAAGCGTGTGTCAGGCGATCACATGACAAGCATGGCGTCAAGTTTCGTGCCTGGAACGTGTATCAGACTGGTGTGTTTACTGCGCCCAATAAAGTGGTTCCTCAATTTCCGCTTGATGACGTCAGAGAAAAGTCATGTTGTCACCGGTCTCGATCCTGGCGGTGTCCTAGCAACGGTAGTTTATATGGCAGACGCATGCTCTGCGCAGGGCGCTCTCCAGTGTGGCACTTCACGGATGCCTCGGCAGCCAGAAGTTGGGACGAACTGAGCCGTATATTGGGAGAATATGGCCAATGGGCGGAG
This sequence comes from Ixodes ricinus, assembly GCA_037355805.1. NCBI lineage: Eukaryota > Metazoa > Arthropoda > Arachnida > Ixodida > Ixodidae > Ixodes > Ixodes ricinus. The sequence continues at coordinate 25,058 of JAZHYW010046149.1, read as the reverse complement.
CAAAGGCTGCCGCTAGTGCCGAATATTTCCCCTGCGGTTGGAGTGTAAACTAAAAGTGGGACACAGCGTCGATCAATCAGCGGACCTCGACGTCACAATATTGGAAACGACATTTAAGGCGTGAAATAGTAACGTTCAATCTCGCAGCAGCAGTAATTGCAACTACGCAGTTTGCTCTGGTTTGGAGGGCACGCTCGTTTATTCTACCGTTGAATATGGATGTGAAGAAAACCTCACATGCGCCAAGTTTTCAGTCACCAACAGTTACACTTTTATACTCTAGCCACACTAAAACGGCTTTAAATAGTCGAGTGACATTTTTAGAGCTAACGACCACCACTAGGGACCTGTTCCGCGGGTCTTAGGTGGGCCACGAGGTGCTCGCCTATTCAAGCCAATGAATGGCCAAACTCTCCCAATACACGGCTATGGGGATGCCGCGCCGATAGCGACGCTCGCGTTCGCTCGTGCTTTTTGCCATCATTTCCTTGACCAACCGCCAGGATCACGACGTCCGACAGCAGATCACTCCGGCTTCTGCGACGTCAGTTGGTGACACTTGGGGACCACTTTTGATGTATGGGTGGGATGGGATGCTAAACATACCAGTCAGAGATGCGCTCCAGGCACCATTGTGTCAAGACACGCTGTTAAGTAATGTCACGTCAGTGGGCCGATGACTCCATGCGCCACTTCGATTGAAATTGGGAACGTTACTTGATTTATTAGCGTTGTTGACACCGTCACGTCGCATGACATCACGACTTCGCACTGCAAGTCATGTTGCAGTCGAGAGCTCGGGTGCATGACAACCAACATCACACTACAATCGCGTAATGGCTCGTAGCCGAGCTCTAACAGTGTCTGAGGCTTAACCTATGCTCTATGCTTGGCCAGCCCCAGCGCATGATTACGAAGAACGCTGAAGTATAAATAATTAGCGTCAATTCACGTGGCCGCTTATCCTAATTGCAAGTTGATGGGGGAAGCTGCGTCTGTATTTGTTCTGCGCCTGCCAGCGGAGTGGAAACAAATGGCTATTTTTCGAGTTATAAACGACAAAGATTAGTTCTTAGCAGTATTTGCTGAAAGTACAAAAATTGTTGCACGACCCATTTTACACATACCGATCTTTGAGCCACCTAAACATTTCTTCGTTATTGCTTAACTATCTCAGATCATTGTCCCCGTGAACTAAAAGCACAAAACCTGACTTATCAATCCGACCTTATATGGAAATACAAGTGTTAGACGGAGGGATACCCGAAAAGAAAGGTCCTGGTTGCCTCAGATGGACAGCGGAGCATTGCCAGTCGTTCTAAATCTTGTTTTCTAATTTTCCTCCAAGGTTTGATCAGCTCCGTAATTTGATTAATTTTGGGGTCCGAAACCAAAGCAATGGAGAATTACTGTAAGCGAGTGACACAAATATATTGAAGACACCAGCAACGAAAAAAAAAAGAGGAAAGGAGGTGTTCTAAAGGTTCCTCTGCTCCGCACCTTGGGCACAGACCAGAAAGTGAAGCCCCAAAAAACATTTTTTTTGCAAAAAATATTCTTGCCAGAAGGCGCTTTTTCGAGGTGCGAGAGGCTTTCCTCACGTTGTTGCACTAGGCAAGAAGAATTTTTCTCTCAAATACACTCCTTGCACTGAGCCCTAATCTTCTTCAGCGTGCATTTGGCACTACAAGATTTTATTTTCTCACCAAGAACAAAACGCAATGACCACCAGCCTTTAGTGCGATGACATCACGTACAAGCTACGTTAAACTCTTCAGTTTCCTAGTGAAGTGCGATGTTCGCAACACTAGCAAAATTAGACGTACAAATTGTAAAGTTGGGCAATTTATACTGAAGTCTAGCGATGATGTATCGCAGTGAAATACAATTATAGATCCCATGACCGACCGATAAAGCACAGAGTTCTAACGTGAGTGCCAAAGACGAGTCCACGTCAAACTGAATGTAACATAAGTTTCCCGAAAAGGTATTTCACTAACCTTCAAGTTAATGCAGGCTGATGCCCAAATGTGACTTATGTTAGGACAATAAGAATCTTCGTCAGTCTTTTGCGCTATTTATTTGTAATTAGGAATGTTATCCTATCTCTATATATTTATTTTTGCAGTAAGGCCTCATGCATCATGTTCTTTTGAAGATTACAATTCCTTTTCATTATCTTTCTAGCCACTTTGAGTATTCGATTTCAAATCTATCATGTGAGCACAAATCCTTTTTGGCCTCTACGAGGCCCGATGTTTCACACTGCCAAAACACAAAAAAATAGCAGATTTCTAAGGACCGATTAGCTGACGCATTTTCAAGTATCGTCCTCCCGTATTGGTCACAAGCAGTTATGTCACATGGTAAAAGAGTAGCGCATAAAAGACGGGACACAGAAGAAGCAAACCACAGGACGAGCGCTAACTTGAAACTAAAAGATATATTCCATATTTTGTGCATTACTCTTTTACCACGTCTGTCAACAATAAGCTAGCCCGTCAATTCGCTATTTTCAGTCATGTGAACTTTAAGCAGTCACATTTATTGACAAAAAGTGTTTTCAATTACTGAATGAAGGTTTGACAAAATAAACAAACAGTCGATCACCTTGAAGACACGCCTCTGAGTAAATGAACCCCCGAATTATATAAAAGATGCTCAGCATAGATTTTCCATCATTTTTATTCTCTATTAGCTCCAAGTGCTTTGGGAGAGTTTTAAAAACCAATGTGTTCCTGACGCATATAGAACTTCTCAAGTATATTGAAATCTGCTATTTCCCTTTCACGTCATGAACAGTAACTTTATGTGTCTTAGGGATGGACAAAACCAAAGTAAACGGGGACGCGTGATAGAACTTAGAACGCTCACGCACGCAGACCGTCAGCAAGTGGCCATTTAAGTGGCTAAAATGTCGAGTAGAGCATAGCATACTATTATGCAATATTTAACAAAAAATATCAATTCACAAGAGTGATATGTTTATTTTTAATTAATATTGACCGGCATTTTGTTAAAAGCTAACCTGAGGAGCCAGGCTAGGCCACTTTATTCGTATAACGATAATGTTCCCTTCTATAAGTGCTATTTTGGGCCAAATTCGATTTGACTACGAAGGTGCGTATGAATTAGAGTGAACGATTTTCATCATTCCTTTTTGCATGAATCTTCGCCAGAATCACGGTGCTTAGTGTAAACAATGTTGGTTAGGAAGCACGAGAGATATGTTTATTTTTAATTAATGTTAACCTGCATTTTGTTAAAAACAAACCTGTAGAGCCAGGCTGGACCAGTTTCCCCGTATAACAAAAATGTTCCCTTCTGTAAGCGCCATTTTAGGCCAAATTCAATTGGAGTACTAAGGTGTGTATCAATTAGAGTATACAATTTTGATCATTCCTGTCTGCATATTTCTTCGCCAGAATCACGGTGCTGAGTGTAAACAATGTTGGTTAGGAACACAAGTGCTGTGATTGCCACTCAGTGTTTCTATAAAAGGTAGACTCAAGGGGTTTGTCCTAAAAGTCCCAAAGAATTTTAGAAAAAAGAATAGCTTTAACCCAGTTGCGTAGTCAACATATACAAGGTCCGGCCGTAAGGACTATAACATTTGGCACGCCTTGCAATATCCGAATTCAAAGTTTACATACCTGAAATTAGATACGCGAACGTAACTTCGCAATAACTTTTGACCTTTTTTTTCGGAACTGAAGTCGGAGAGAGTATGATATTAAAAATAAAGCAAAAACAGTGGTCATTTATTTACTCTTATGCCCTATACCGCATGCTCGTCGTCTTCAGACTGGGTAGTGAACTCGCTCCCAGGTGGTCAGTGTTCAGATATTTCGTTGAATGCCATCATGACCAATTCACGTGGTCTATCGGCACCGGCAATCAAAACCGCCCCACGGTGCACGCGTGACCCTCTTCACCATAACACAAAGCTCCGGAGAGTGGCGTTTCCATACACCTGGGTCTTGCGTCAGCATTGTTAACGTCTTCTATTGTTTTATATACAATAGGCACGCTTCATGCACCAACAACATATATTCGGACTCTGATATGTCGGTAAACACAAGTGGCTTCGCAATATATATATATATATATATATATATATATATATATATATATATATATATATATATATATATATATATATATATATATATATATTGTTTTTCTATTGACATTACCACAATTTGCACAGCTTACAGAATATTAAGGTATAAATTTAATGGGCGAAGGATTAACATATATTCATGGTAAAAAGAGTAGCGTATATAACATGGGAAAAGAAGCTTGACAGGACAAGCCATGCGTGTGAGAGCCAACTAGCCCGTCAAACTACTGTTAAAGTGCAACTCCGGTCCATACTTTCGATTTTGGGATTATGACTGTTTTTAGTGCAGCCAGCGTCCCTGAATTGCAAGGTGTAATTTTTTCTCGTTATCGTGCCTAATTTTAAAGATATCGACGCCTCAAAGTTTTGTTTGGGGCGCGGCCGACAAAACCGGAACTAGCCGCTCGAGGCCCCGGCAACACTGGAAATCGTGGACGTGACGTCAGGATCGTTCTCGTTCAACGAGTACGCAGGCCAAGCGGCACCTACCTCTGTTGCGCTAGCCGTCTAAAGATATAAGGTAAGCTGATTTTGTTTTAATTCTGTATACGTGGTAGTTATCCAGCATATGTAGCAAGAGTTAAGTGCGTAAACCGAAAAGCTAGCGACTGGAAAACCCGTCAACTCGTTCGGTGCCGCACTCGGCGGCCGCCGCTGTGCGTACACTATTCCGTACTCGTCGCTTGTATACCCAAAAGCTAGCGACTGGAAAACGAGTGAACTCGTTCGGTGCCGTACTCGCGGCTGTCGCTCTGTGTGCTGTAAACCGAACTCGTCGCTAGGCCTAAATTGTCATCGGGGCTGCATGGATGGAGCGGCGTTGCTCCACACCGCGCTGCCAGTGACGTACAGTACTGGGGGCCCTCTCGCTTTCGCGCTGCGGGTCATTCCCAGAGCACGAAGCTTTAAGGCTCTCCTATACGCGGGCCGCGGCGCCCGAACAGACGTGTGCTGGGCTGTACACGTCTGTTTTTTGTTCTTTTTCCCTCAGGCGCGTAAAAGCCGAATTTGTAAGCTGCGACACTAACTTACCACATAAGCCGCAAGCAACCAACACCCGTAGGTTTCATTCGTAACTCTCCGGCGAAAAATGATCGGAGCAGAGCTTCGATCTAGGGGTCGGCGTCCAAGGCTTTCCAAAGTCCACTCGTCGAACTGCGTTCACCCACACCTTCTCCGATTTCCGATCCGTTGGAAACTTATGAAAAAGCACCTCCGGGTTGCGCAGCGGGTTGTTTGAGCAGCCCACAGCGCCACAAGTTGTACTTGGCATCTTCCAAAGAACAGCTGGGCAGTCTTGGGTGCACCAAGTTGCTCGCTAAAACGAGTCTTGAAGTCCTCAGAAGCAAATAAACAAAAGGCTATACCGAAGCTACACGGGCTACAGATAAAAGCAACGGCTAAACACGCCATCACAAGCCGAAGTAGTGGTGGTAGCGGCACAAAGAAGCACGAAGCGCGTGCAACGGGTGCGCCCGTCCGGACCGGAGGAGAAAAAGAGAACGATCGGGACGTCACCGCCCAATGTTGCTTTAGTGATCGGCAACCCGCTGGCCGCCCGCTAAGGAGCAGCGGCTCGCGGCGGGTCGCATTTTTATTATCGGCATTAGTTGAGAACGCGGCGTCGCCCGGACGTAATTTTTTGGCTGGGGTCGTATATTGTGTCACTACAACGATACCAGTAATTTATATCATTTTGAGTTTTGGCCGGAGTCGCCCTTTAGAAATCAAAAGCGCAAACACCAAGGAAAATAAGAGGGCACAGGACAGCGCTTTCTCCATCTGGGTGTTTAATGCATTCCTCGAGGAAGACATACAAGAAGAAACAGGATATGTGAAGGTAGAAAGAGAAAAATTAATCCTATAGGTTGTAGATGCATTAAAGAAATTAAAGATACATGTAAGTTCACCCCTTTCAGACAGCCCGATAAAAAACGAAATTGAGAAGTGTAAACGAAAGCAACCCAGGTCAAAGATGAAGTAAGGTAGGTCAAAGTGAAGATTGAGGTAACCCATTTTTTCTCAGACTACTCTACTCCTGGTGGGCGTATGCAAGCTTCCGCTTGAGACAAGATGGTTTTTGCCTCAAAGAGTTTTGTGGATCTCTTGTTATGGTAGCGCTTCAGTATTTTAGTATGTTGGAATATAGGAGTGCAGTGGCAGACCTGGACTTCTATGGCGAGAAGCACCGATGGTGATGATTTAAAAGAATGGTAGTCTCACATTCATACAGCGGCCAGATTGTCCGTCGTACACTTCACCACATGTGAACGGAATTTCATACACCACGTTGGTCTTGCACATGACGAACTTATGTGTACGATTGACGGTGTATCGTTTATTATTTTCATTTGGCGAAATAATCTTGGGACACAATTTTTTAGTTTGTTCGGTGCAGATATTATTACCGGTACTTTGTATTTTGAAGCTATTCGTTTCAAGTTGTGAGATATGTTGTGAATGAAGGGTATCACAGCCAGCCGGTTTTTCTTTACATAAGTTCGGCTTTTTCTTTCATTGGGAGTTGTCAGGCTGTTTGCTACATCAAACAGTAATAAATTAGTCTATCCGAATCCTGCAGTTTTTGCACTTGTGCTTCGAAACTACGCTTCGTCGTGTGTTCACAAGACTTCTGCAGGGCCGCTTTGAAGCAACTTTGGACTAATCCTATTTTTATTATCTTTGAGTTGGCAGACTCAAATGGTAGGAGTCTCTTTCTGGACTGCGGTGGGTTGGCCCAACACGTGTGTGTGTCTTCAAAGGACACTTGGAGATCTAACAATTGAATCTCGCAATTAGTTGGTAGCTCATACGGGAACGTGTTAGATATGATGTTGAATGTAGCACAATTGTATTGGCCAGGTCTGATTCAAATTAGAGCGAGATAGTCATCCATGTATCTAAATATACCGTTACCAGGGTTGTGAGCTATGCCCCTGTCACAATGGGATAGGAAAACATCGCATAAAACAGGTGCTACACAGGAGCCTGTACAAATCACTTTCTTTTGGATTTAAGTATTGTCGTTGAAAGTCACAAAGGTTGATGTCAAGTAGAACCTCAGGAGTTTCATAAAAGATTCTGATGTTATACCAGATTGATTCTGAAACGACAGAGTTTCGTTAGCCTCTGCTTTGAACATTCTTGCGCGAGGGACCGAATAGAAGAAGTCCTCCACGACAAGGGAAAGTCCAAACTTTACAGTCGAGGCACTTGATTTTAAGGTAATATATCAATGAGTCTGACCTTGGAATTAGGAAAGGGTCATTCAGTTGAAGTGCCTATTACCAAAACCGAAATAGTGCCTATTACCAAAAAAACGCGGAAAATAAATTGACAATTTAGCGGTTCAAACCGGTTTGAATCGTTACTTTTGATCCCTGGAGCAGAACCGGAACTGAACCGAAAGCCGTGAACCAAAAGTGAAAAAGAACCGATAAGAATTTCAATTCGATACTCTGGCACGCAAGACTTTTGGGCGGTGTATATGTTTTTCGACAACACAGGATAAGAAATGTGTTAGCAGAGCCACATTTCGTGCTGTGCGTGTTAATAAATTCCTTCTAATATACTTTTTAGCAGGAAGGAGGTCACCCTAGGTGCAATGTAATGCTGCGGGTACAGTATTGACGGCGATTCAAAAAGAGGATAAACCAATTTAACCACATATTGAATGCCATGGGACTTTGAGACACTCATGAATCAGTTGTCGCGTTTTTGTGAAATTATTTTAGAACTGGACACAAAAACTGCGGTTCCTGAATGGCTCGTTGAAAAGTATAGTTCGCCGACTTTTGCTTAATTGCCTGCTAAGTAGTGTTATTTTAATTGTTCGACTTCCGGGGAGAAAAAAACTTTTAAAACTTTCGAAATTGGCTCTATAGATTCCTACCGTGTAATAACAAAATCATAGCAACAAATCTGCAAATTATAATGAAGAACATTGCGACTTTTAACACTCACGACCTTTTTTGCCATCTTGATTTTTTTCATTGGACCAGTCTGTTACAGATGCTGCAAAATTTGAAGTCGTGCATTTTCATTTTCTCTTCCGGCGGCTGTGTTTTTCAAGACGATTCCAAAGTGTGTGTGTTACGTACCATTCAGTAGAAGCAACATGGAGAGTACAGATGCACCCATGATGAATCAGGAAGTGCAATAATCTGACTGCAATTGAAAAAAGGACGAGTTGATTTTGGATGTCTCTAAACAAAGGTTGTTGAATTTTAGAGTGCTAACGATTGGAAAAGGGGGGGGGGGGTGACACGCTTATTTAAGTACCGCGTAATATTTATTTATTCCAGATATTACCTCAGCCTCAGACACATTATTGCCAGGGAGAGGGTGAAAACAGTTGCGTAAAATAGTGACCTACATTTTTATATTCATTAGAATGAACCAGCAAATAACAAAACGCATTGCGCTATCCAAGCCAATCCACAGCATGGTAAAAACAACACAAAAAACACGCACACAGAAAAACGCAATTTGTTTATCGGATTAAACTTGAGAAAACTGTACCCTTTCCCTCCCTCTTATCATCCGCCCTCTGCGAGAGGATAGAGAGCCTTGATTAAAGAGTGTTCATATCAACCCATGGATTGTAATTTAAAGGAGGACGTCTCCTGCGGGGGTTGTTGCTGTAAGCGTTGTAGGAGGTTTGGGGGAAAGTGAGAGCCAATCGTGTACGCTCTCACTTTTCCATCTGACCCTCTAACAAGGCTTACAACAACGACCTCAGCAGGAGGCGTCCTCCTTGGTCGCAATGCGGATGCGATGCCTTGTCGCGTAGCCAATAGGAAAGGCCGCTTGCAGACGACTAACGCGTCCGTCACTTCCTCGCCGCTTGTATTGCAAAGGCGGCCCATAGACCAGGCGACCCTGGCTGTGCAGTTGGACACTCTCTGTGCTCTCTACGCGTGGGTATGGGCGTCATCAAGTGTATCGACGTCCTTTTGGTCTAACGAGCACATATGCTATAGTTTACACTGGCCTGTCTGTTTAGGAGGTGAACAAGTATAGAATAAAGTTAATTTTTATTCAAAGCAATCACAGTGACCTTTACTTTCAGTTATATTGACTAATTTAAATCTCTGACGTCACGCCACAACGGTGGCGCTGTTGTCTGTACTGAGCATGCGCAGATGCTTTACCTCGCGCGAATCCGGTCTCTGCGCACGTGCGTTTCCCACACCTGGTGTGGGCGAATGCGGGCTTTTTCGTAAACAGTGTGTTGGTCGATAGCGATTGAAATGCAGATTCTAAGAGCGATGTTTCGGGGAGTCAGGAGCTCCTGTCGCAGAAAATCTGGCATCGGCGTCGGCGTTGGTGGGACCGGAAAATCCTGATTGGGCCATAGACCCGCGACGTCACAGTCACGTGTGACGTCACACGTGACTGTGATGTCATGACCCTATCCACCCACTAAATTTGGCAGCACATCACGTGACGCGTTAAGCTACCGCCTAGACCTCGCACACACGCTTGTACGGCTTGGACACGAGTGCGGGTTTCTTTGAAACGGTTCTACGAAAGGGGCCCGACAACGCTCTCGCGTTCCACGTTTAAATGGGCACTGCCACCCCAAAGGTCGTATTCGTTTTTCTTGTCAAAAACGATACAACTTCTAGTAATAAACACGCAAAAACTACGAACAGGCAAAAATATTTTCTTACGCTCGCGTGCCTTTTTATTTTTGGCGCTAATCTCTCCCGCTTCTCAACACCTGTGGGACGAGGTGATTGTATCGAGAAGAGTGTAGTACGTAGGAGGAGTAGGGGATGTTATTCAAGAGGGGAGGGGAGGGTACGAGGTTGGAGGAGGAGGGTACGGAGGATGAGGAGGAGAGGAGGAGGGGAAAGGAGGAGTAGGGCAGGATGAGGGTGAGGAGAGACGGGCAGGGAGGGGATGAGGAGGAGAGAGGAGGAAGAAAGGAAGGTACAGAAAAAAAAGGAGGGACATACTCTCCCCTCCGTACCCTCCCCTCTTCCTCCTCAAGAATTGCGCTGCAATTTAGAATTACCAGAGATTTCTATACTTTTATTTTTACTTCACAAATACTGAATTCCCAAGTTTCGAGTTTTGAGTGTAATGTCCAGGCATTGTTTTCCATCGTTTCGGAAAAAATAAATAGTTTGACCTGTCAGTGCCCCTTTAAAGGCGAAGATTAAACATCCTCCAAGTTTTTTTTTAAAGAAATTTAGAGAAATATAATTTGTTCGTCACATGCACAGGAAGGAGGAGAGGGAAGGGAGGAAGTGCAATCTAGTAGGGGGATGGTGAGGGAAAGAGGAATGGAAGGGAGGGGAAGTAAGGCAGATGGGGAGAGGGAGTGACACTGTATGGGTTGAGGAGAGGGATTGGAAGGGAGGGAGAAGAAGGAGAGAGAAATGGGACGAGGGAATCGGTGTGCCACATGACTCATATTTCACCGCTACATTTAGCGGGGAAACTGACATGGTGTGTCACACGACCAATGAGGGGAGGAGGAAAGAGGGAGGGGGATAGGTATCGCAGGAAATTAGGGGAGGGATGGTGAAAAAAAGGGAGGGAAAAGTATGTAATTGAAGGTTGATGGGGAGTAAGGGGAAAGGAGGCAGATATTGAGGACACCCTAGAGGGGAGGTATGGGGAGAGGAAGGGAGGAGGAAGTAAATAGAACAATGGGAGAGGCAAATGGCATGTCACGGGAGGTATATTTCCCCGCTAGATTTAACGGCGAAATTTAATTGGTGCTGAGGTCACGTGACGTCGATCTCCAAACAAAATCTAGCGGGAAAACTCAATTTGTGTTTAAGTTAGAAGACGTAAATTATTCCGCTACATTTATAAGGGAAACAGGATCGACGTATGGGCCACGTGACGTCAATTTTCCAGCAAAATTTAGCGGGTAATGCACGGAGGGACGGATGGACGCACAAACAAAATGTTGGGATTCGAGGGTTCCGTTACAAAGCATTTCATGCTTTCAAATAAATTATTAGTCAAATCTCCAACAACATACTTGAGCTTGATGATATTCGTATTGTATTCTTGAACGGCTGACACCTTTTATATACCTGAAAAAAACGAGAACACGCGATGAACACTTCGTTTAGAGAATAGGGTCCGATCTGAAGCCGGCAGTTGGGTCTGTGAAGCATATAGCAATCGTTGTGACCGTGATCACCTCAGCACTTATTGCCACTACAAATGCATTTTCTTTTTCTCTTTGATATGTCATGATACATTACTCAAACTCCATGGATTGCACCAGGTGTAGGCGTTACCAAAAAAGTAATGAAATACCTTAAGCGTTACTCGCAAATAAACGTCACGCTTTACCGTCCTACGTTACTTAAAAATAAAAGGGACGCATTACCGCTTAAAAGTAACGCACGTTGTATTTGCATCACTATGTTAAATATGAATTACCACGTTTTAATGTTCTGACGTTACAAGTAGTATAAGCGCCGTATTTCAAGGAACATTGTGTCAATCCAGAAATTTAACATACTTGATATTTTTTACGCCTTCACGTAAATGCTCGTATCAAAAAAGACGCAAAGAAAACGCAATAAATAATTCACATGGCTTCACACCACGACAAAAAATGAAGTGTAATTTTTTTTGTCTTGGGAAGAAAAAAAAATCAGACGTTTGTGATTATCTGTAATGCCGAATTAGAGCGCAGCTCTTGAGGAGGAGGAGGAGAGGTACGGAGGGGAATATCACGTCTCACGTCACGTGTGAGGTCATACGTGATGTTAAGTGTGACGTCACGATGGTACATTTTTTTGTCTAAATTCAGCGGAAATATTTTCCCGCTAAAATAAGTGAGAAAATTTCCCGGCTAAATTAAGCAGAAAACTTTAACATGAAAAGATTCCCGCTAAATTTAGAAAAACTTCCCCGCTAATTTTAGCGGGAAAAGTTTGCCCTCATGACGTCACACGTGACTTCAAGTGTGACGTGATTATGGAAATGTCCCATAATGCAACGCGCGGATACGCCGACGGCGACGCTGCTCAACCCGGAAACGGCCGCCTTAGAGCTCCGCTGTAAAATAACGAGTAACGTAATCCCGTTACTCTAACTAAGTAACGTAAGTGCGTTGCTGTTTGGAAGAAAGTAAGGTTAGCGAAAAAAGTAACGCATTACTGGTAACGCCGTTACCGCCAACACTGATTAAAATACCATTAATTCACAAAATTTCTCGATTTCTCCGATACACGTTAAATCCGACCTCGGCCGTCGCAACCTTCCGATGAGAGCCAGTGGAGAGTTCCGATACCTCCCCCGATAAAGATACAATGCAAGCCCAATGGCGGACTATCGGCTATGGTTATCGAAATTAACGGCAAAGAGCCTTCTTCTCTGCGTGACTGGTTGGACCGGCAAAAGGAAACCCTCGACGCTTTTGATTTTCTCATTGGCTCATCAGGGGAAACATCTTAATGGCGATTCACACAGTGGCGTCGAGTCCTGCCGAGTGCAACGGTTAGCGACGTACTCGTTGCTATGGCAACAGCTGCGTTGGGTCCAACTGTACCGCTCTTTTTGACTATTTATATAGTTGGCTGTATTGGGAGCGAGTCGCTGGCACCACCGGCGGCCATTACTTGACACCAGGCGATACACGCGAGTCTTTGGGAGAAACACTCAAAAGTAGGAATATTGAAGCTTGTACGCTGCCCTCAAAGGCGAGTGTTTTATTATGTGCTGCGATATTTATGTCGGGTGTTCAAAAATCGAATCGGTATTTTTCAAGCGATCGAAGCGCCGATTAAAAACTCAAACGTGCCGGAGCACCCACGCCTGAGCTGGCAAGCTTGCTCCCGCAGTGGAGCAAACAAAAAAACTTGCCGCTAATAAGATTGTCCTCGAGGAAGCTCGTAAGTTGATAAATGTCGACAAAGTTCCATCTTGAGAGCGGCTTTCCGGAGGTGAACCAATTCCACGTAACATAGACTTCAAGCTTGTCGAATGCTAAACCCAACTCGTCTAAACCGAGTCCGTGGCTTCTGGGTAACCCTTGTCCGATTGAGCCGCAATGCATCTTTCGGCCAAAGCAGTTACTGTTGACCACAAAACATTTATTTGTAAGAACTGTGACGGCTGTCAATTTTAATGTTTGTGCACGAGCTATTTGAAAGGCTTCTAGAAAAACAGCCAACAAGTTTCAGTGACGACAACTGCATGGAATTGGGGAAATGACACTTTTTCTCATGTTTCCAATAGACTCCAATAGATTTGCTGGTGTGAAGTGATGGCTGCCCGTGGTGCTATTCGACCTCAGCAAGAAAAGCCTCTATCCGCAATCCCGTCTAAATCAGTGGTTTTTGCACTATTTTGTTGGAACCGACGCAGCTGTTGTAACACCCCGTTCATCGCGAGTCGTTGCAGTCGCAGTCACTGAGAAGAACGCAAGTGTCTGAATCAACATTTAGAGAAAAGTTACTAGTACTTACTAAAGGTTGTAACTGCTTGTGACATATATTTCTAATGTTTTAGTAACTGAAGTGAGTAACGAGAGTGATAGTAACATTTACTAAGAAGGTTAGTAACCGCTCTTTTCTCTTCTTGAGCTAGCGCACCCAGCTCGAGAAGCTATATATGTGTCTTCTCGAGCGACAAAATCAAAGACTGCAAAATATTTGTTTTTTTCTGGCACGGTATAGGGTTGTAGGCATTGCATCTCCTACACTTAATGTTACCCAATCATTGTATGCGTAATTTAGTTTCCCAAAATATCTCTTAGACTTAACACATTCACGCCCTATGCCCAATACTGACAGAATGGGCTGCTCTTCAGCCTTTTATGCCCGCCGTTTTTTTAGGAGCGCCTTCCCTCGGGAATTACTTAAGTGTCACATTCACGCCGTATGCCCAATATTGACAGAATGGGCTGCTCTTCAGCCTTTTATGCCCGCCGTTTTTTAGGAGCGCCTTTCCTCGGGAGTTACTTAAGTGTTTTATAATTTTGCAAAAATATGACTCTGTTTTCAATAATGTTGTCCTTGAACACTGATATTTTGTGGTGTCGAAGGGATAAATGCCTTAGTAAAAAGAAAATGCGGCCGCTGTGACTGTTTCCGCCACTCGATATAGCAACCTGCTCATCTGAGCTTGTTTGCCGCCATTTTCTTGCGTTTTCTCATATCTACGGATGAAAAGTAGTAATGATTATGAGCTGGACTGTTTTGGATTGCAACAATAAATATTCTAATTTTTTTCGCTGGTAGCAACCTAAGTTACTACACAAGGCGTCAGAGATGTGGCAAAGAGCTACTGGAGTTATAGCAATTGCCACCAAAGGTGGAACCTTCTGCATTAGCTCACTTTTTACCTAAACCTTTACTCCAGAGTAGTTCAGTGTGAATTGCTAAGAATGCACAATGCAATGCTCTGAAAACGGAAAGCATAAAAGCCGTTTCCTTCCCTTCCCAAATATTAAAAAAAAAGACCTAAAATATGGATAAGAAAGACGGCTACTGCACCCCCCCCCCGCCTCACCCCCTTCCAATAGTACGATGTATATGCTTAAAATTGCGTGTCTTTGGAAATTACTTTGTATTGGAACGTCCAACTTTAAGTTTTGTTTCCTTTCCGATACTTTCTCACATAAGCCAGATATGGTTCCAAAATGACAATTCTAGATGGCTCACCTTTGCCTGCTGGATCTACAATTACATCAGTAAGACACTAGAGTACGGTAATGCCGCTATATTTGTAGGAACGAGGAGTGAATTGTCTATAGTGTAAATAAAGTCATACGAAGAACGCTTTGAAAAGTCGCTATTGATCAATGCCAGAAATACGCCTCAGTTCAATTCTACAAGTAGCGCCCTTACTATCTCGTTAAATATTCCCAATTCCGAAAAATACTTATTCCTTGCTCGTCGTGCCGATGTTGATGAAACGCTGGCGTTGGCTCAAGCGCGATCTGCGCTTTTCAGAAGGAAACAAAGGAGCGCCAAAAATTGAGTTTCACGAATGCGCGTTTGGAGAAAGCGGTTGATTGAGACCGTCCACAGGGGAAAGTTTCATGATCTCCCCATCGCACTAGTGCCTAGAGTTCCATGCAATTTCTAAAAACTAAGACACAAATCCACAATTAGGTTGTATGTTGCTTCGTCACGAACTACCGTTTGTTTCGAATAGATCTTCTGAGGGGTCGCGTGATAATAATGACACCTTTTGCAAACGTCCTATTGTGGGCGAGTCTCTGATGGCTGCTGACGTGGAGCAGGGTTCCTTCTTGCTGCACGTCACCTTTGTGTCATTCTTCTGATTTATTTAGCTCTTTGCATTCGTGTCTAAACGCGTTACAATTGGAAGTTGAACAATAAATACCTATAGAGGTATGAAATAATGCGCATTTTGTTGAGCGTCTACATATTTTTTTTCTCATATCTAAGATTAAACATTGTGTGTTCATTTTATAATTTAATGCTATAGGATTACTAAGCTACTCATCACAGATTTCTGTCTGTCTTGAATCGGTCCACGAATACTTTTCCAGCGTAGGTTTGCAGAAAAATGTTCCCGCCAAAGTTCGCGAGAATCTTTTCTGCTAAATTTAGAGGAAAATTGACGTCGTCTGGCATATGCTTTATATAAGTTATCCCGATAAATTTAACGGAACGGTACTCCGCCAAATTCAACAGGAAAACTGAATTGGTGCATAGGTCACCTGACGTCAATTTTTTGCTAAATTTGCCTTGGAACATTTTTGCGAAAGTTAGCGGAACCATTTTGCGCCAGGTTTAGCAGAAACATTTTACTCCAAATGTGAGAGAAAATTGACGCCATGTGCCCAATGCAACAATAAAGCTTTTCCGATAAATTTATCGAAATACTTTACGTGACGTGAGGTATACACCCATTCAGTTTCCCCCAAAATTTAACGGGAAAATTGACGTCACGTGACTTGTGCACCTATTCAAGTGTTCTTTCTAAATTTACCGGCAAAATATACATGGACTAAATTGTCGAAAATTCAGTCCATTTATTCCATTCGTAGTCCTCGAGATTCAGCACCTGCCCATGTGAGCAACGATAAATTCCATGGCATTCATAGATAATCATCGCTTACCGCCGCACGTATGATGACCGTACTCCTCATTGCAATGACAGTAGAAGTTTGAGTGGCCACAATTTCAGATTTGGGAGAGAAATCATCGAATCATTTGCCTTGGGGAATGTTAACAAGAACATCTCTCCACCTTCATTATAATGACAAAGATAGAGATCTAATTTCTAATACTAGAGATCACTAGATTACTGATACCTCGACCTGACGCTACTGCTTTCTAAACTTTTGAATTTATAGTACATTTCCCTTAGGGACTGTCAACAGCAATATTTCCGCACCTTTATTGTCACTGACGATGACAGATGTCGAATTCCATACACCAGAGATAGCTAGATTACCGATACCTCGTTGTGACGACAGTGCTTTTTCAACATTTAAATTTATTGTTAATTTCGCTTTCCTTTGGGAATAATTTGTTTTTTATTTCCTTCTATGGGAACGTTGAAACTTTTGAGGAGCGGTTTTATATCTTTTGTCATTAGATGTTCTGCTCAATAAAAGAAGTCCTGTTTCTGTCCCCATCCTCGGTGTTTTATTTTTTCATGTATTCGTAGATAATCACCCCCATGGTTTCTACGAACTTTCCTGACCATCAATTTGCTGCCCTTCAATATGTTTTCATTGGACATAGCTCTCAATGATATTATAGCAGCAACAAATAGAAATAAATGCGTCTAAACAGAGGATAAGCTTCTAAATAGAGCTACCCATCTTTAAGTATAGGTTTTTGTTAATAGTGAGAAATGGGCTAGTTGGTACTCTGTTCCTTTGAAAGCACCGCAAGACAAGGACATACAGTAAAATACACTGTACAAGCGCTACAATCAACTCACTGTTTATTGAAACAACAGTAACTTTTTATATTTTCAATCGAGCTTATCAATCGGGAATTAAAATTATTTATTTCTTAAATGAACAGAAGTGGCACTTTTGCCTCTGTCACCCTTGCATTTTAACATTGAATAGACTCATACATTTCACTAAAAAACTTGTTTCTTTACTTCCCAGAATGTTTGTGGCTTTCTAGTTCAGGGGCACATGGGCATCCATTGCAATGAATAGCTGAATTGCCCAAGGGGATTTTCTTCATAGACAGGGCGTGCTCTCAGTGCCTTGTAATTGACACTCCTGCCCGTTTTCCTAACGCACGCTTAACAGCATGTCATGGGAATTTTATACACGACCGAGGAGGCACAATCTACGAACTGCTTTGAGTGTATTTTTTTGTACATGACAGCCTCATATTTTCTGTTGTTGATTTTGTGGAACAGATCAGGCAGCTTCACTTCTGCCGAAAACACTACCCACACGTCAAAACGCAACGCCACACTTTTTATTTTGTATTAAATCTTGTGTATATAAGGTATAATGACGGGTCTCACTTTTTCTTGGACATGTTGTACACCCGGGGCTTCATTACAAGGAAGCTGGGGATGTTTTATACTTTTCGTCTTCCCCACGCTTGCGCCTAACTGGCCCAAGTATGAGAGTGGGAAGTGTGCTGATAGGATTCAGCAAATACTATGTAAGCCAGTACTGCCAACTCCCGCAAAGCGCGGGCGAAAAGCGACCGCAGGGTCCCTGGCGAGCTCGGATTCTCTGCTAGCAGAAAAAGTCACCACAACGCATTGGTTTTTCCTGTCTCCGAGAGATGTGACCAATAAAAAAAATTTACGAGGGCATTCGAAGCTTTGAGTGTTAAAAAATAGGTGCGACCTCCTGAGTGAAGGACATTTTCTTCGCGTGGGAAGGATGTTAAAGCTTCCAATTTTAAAACTCCTGAATAAAGCACTCTAATACAACTTATGTAAGCCATACAAAAACGCAGATGTACCTTCGCTCTGTATTTTGTTTTTAGGACAATCTACAAAATTGTTGCAACATAGGTAGGTTTGAATTTTGTTGTTCTTATCAATCAATTCATTCTGTTGTATCGTTTCCCAGCATCACGAATGTCTTGCTTTTAACCGTTTTCTAGAATCGGCGAGCTGGCTAATCTCGTTAAGATCATATCTGGATGAAGTAGCAAAGGGCAATTTTGAACCACGTGCATTACTGCGATTTCTTTATGCTCTGGAAGAAGTCTATTGTGCACATGCACATGTGACGCTATTACTGAAATCTGTAAACACGGAGTTACAAAAAAGCAGATTTCTCGCGCGTACAAAAGAAAAAGAAGAGAGCTTCGTAGTGCAAATAAATGTGATTTTGGTCACGTTATCTACGGGTGCACAAATTTCGACTATTAGCAATGGGACGACTAACGTCTTCTGCATCTTCAACGAAAATGTCCTGAACACGTTGGACCGTCTTGCAACTCCTTCCATTTTTCAATGCCCACATTCTTTTTATGCTTAAAGCGACACTACGCCTCCGCGTTCTTTCGTCCTCTTGCTTTAATGTTGTTGTATTTTTGTTGCTTTCTTCACCCTTTTGTTTACTCGACGTTTGGACCGTCGCGTATTTTGGCTTTTGCCTCATTGTTTTTAATTTCTTGCCGTCGTTTCGGCTCTCAGTACCGCCGGTAAGTCTGCTACGATGCTCGGACACTTTGAGGGCCGTTTGCAACCAGTTGTTTTTGCTTTCTTCCCTTTGGTCCGCGATAACCTTATATTTCCGCCTTGGATTGTGTTTCTAATTCAAAATCTTTATATGTATGTTCCTCTTGATGTTTAGTAAATATATTAAAAATATTCAGCTCGTTACACATTTCTATTCGCATTTTATTTAAAGGGCAACTCCGCTCAATTCCGGAAAATTTAGGCTTACATGTGATTCCGTTTCACAAAGCATTACTAAACCTCTATACGTCTTCGGATTCACGAAATGTGGAATATTATTTGTGTAATCTTAATTTCAACATCAGCTGATACTGAAACCGAAACTTCGGTTGCGTCAGGCAACATTGGTCTCGTGTCGTCAGAGGCATGGCCACGTCACGTCGAACCACGTGGTCTTGTCACGTTCGTGGGGGCGAGCTACAGGACACGCGACGCGGGACGGTCGCTTCGCATGGCATGGGCGGTGATGTCCCGGGGAGAAGGGGAAGGGGAGAAGCCGAAAAACGAGAGGTGAGCGGAGAAACAGACCGATAAGCGCGCAGGGCAGCGCAAACCAGCGCATCCGCGTTACGGTGATCACGTGGATGCCGTTGACTGCGCTGACGATTGCCCCTCGCGTCGCACGCTATAGTTGGCGGATTTCGGCGACTTGGCTCATTTAAAAGTTTGCTGGCCAGTTTATTAAATATATAGACAGAATTAGATCGTAATATTTGACATGGGGTCTTCCCATATGATACTGAAGAAAGCTGCATAGTTTTCTAACTATCGTAAATGGAGCGGAGTTGCCCTTTAAGTACGCGGGCGCGTCTGTTATCCCTACTGAAAAAAACCATATGAATTTTCCATACGGGTCTTCATATAGCGTTATGGGATACGGGTCATATGGTTGGTACGGGTCGTATGGTTGGTACGGGTCGTATGGTTGGTACGGTTGGTATGGGTCGTACGGTTGGTATGGGTCATATGGTTGATACGGGTTGGTACGGTTTGTACGGTCCATATGGTTTGTACGGTCCATATGGTTGTTATGGATATGTTTATGCCACGCACATAGCCAGGATTTTGTTTCGGGGGGGGGGCCGACCATGACAAAATGCTGTATGAGAGGGAGGGGGAGAGGAGGTCCCAGCAAACTAAAAGATTTCGAAGGGGCGGGGGGGGGCCTGCCCCCCCCCTGGCTACGTGCCTGGTTTATGCAGTTTATATCATTGATATGATCTATAGGCCAACGCACTATTTACAAACAAGCCCTCACGAGGTGTGGGCAAATTCAGTTTCCAAACAAGGTGCGGGCACTGCACGTGCGCAGGAACGAGATTCACGTGACGTAAAGCGTCTGCACATGCGCCCTAACAGTCAGGGCCACGTCTCGTGTATATCGGTCGTATAAACCACATGGTTCACCCGTCAGTGAAAAGTGAAGTTCAGCAGGGAAACACTTTCCTTTTAAAGCCTATGCAAGATAGCACAAATTGGATGTCACAGAGAAATGCTACAACTTCTAGAAAGTGAGCACATGCATTCCACCCGCAGGCTCGTTTATTTGCCCTCCAGTCTCAGGCTTTGAAGCAGCTCGTGCATGTAATGATGCATTTCTTTGAGGCGAGCTGTATCTGCTTTCCCAGGGGGTCACAGGGTGATGCACCTGCGACGGGCGTCTGAAAGTAATGTAAACAAAACAGCAGTCACATTGCATGTTCTCGTAAAATAGTTTCTACAGTATTTATTTAGTCAATAAACCCTTTTCAAAAGTCCATCAAGCAACATTGGCAGTCACCATCGCTTGCTCACGAAGTGCATGACTGGATCTGAGTCCTCGCTGGACGCTGACGCAGGGCTCGCTTTCAATATATGCCTCAGAGTATGTGAGCAAGCAATGGCGGACAGGCGTTGGCACTGACGTTGGAAAAGGGTCTATTCACTTAATTTTTATGACCGACTTAATATGACATAATATTTAAAATCATCTAAGTCCCGTAACTTTCACATTTTGAAAACAATCACAAACATTTATTATGTCAATACATCACCAATTGCAAAATGTTCTGCCAGTGAAATAACTCTTCAACCCAAATTGTTTCAATTTCATAAAATATTGAGACCATAAAAATAAACTCACATGCTGTATTGCATTCATTTAGCATTCGTAAGAGCAAGGATAGTTTTTTCTGCACTAAAGATTGAGGCATCAAAGTATACGCCAGAAAACTGATGAAGAGGAGGATACAAGAGTGCACGGGGACGTTAGAATGCCAATCTCCGATTGCGAAAGTCAAAAGTCAAATGCCAGGGCCGGTTTGCTCATCTTGCGGACGCGGCTGCGGCTGCGGCCAAGAGGGATTTTTATGTCACGTGACCAGCTCCATGGGGACAAGGAAGTACCTAGCGTCCCTGCCTAATGGCGGAGAGATCCGTATCGCTTCAAGCACAAAAACCTAATTTCGCCCGCAGAAACTGACTGCAGGGACTTTCAACTGGAGTCCAATTGACCGCCCCTTTATACTGTAGGAGCGGCAGGTAAAGTTACGGCCAGGGAGGGTAAATATGAGCCAAAATAAAGAAAAAACCACGCGAGATAAAAACGGTGGCAGTATATTTATATACCTCCGCCAGCGCCGGCGGCTCGCGCCTTCTGCTGTGGTCGAGAGGTTAGAGCGCCGGTACTTGACGTCGCGGCGTGAAAGTCCCGGGTTCAAATCGCGCTAGAAACTTCTCTCTTTTTTTTTTCTTGTATTTGACTGCACTCCCACTAAGACTGTAGACAAGGCCCTATGAGCTCTATAAGATCATTGGGCGGGTAGTTCTGACTCACCAGTTCGTTGTTCATGACCTCGGAAGAGCTCATACATGTCTCTGGCTTTCTTTACCAACTTCCGCCACGCCTCCTGCATCTGCCGTACACTCCGCGGAAAGTTGACAATATCTTCCCATGCCCGTCTCTTCGTTCGCCAGGTAACTGTGCTGCCGAATTTCTCTAGAATTTGTTGTTTCCGTTTTCCAACTGCTCTAATTAATTCCATTTGTTGATCCAAAGCCATTTTAGGTGTTTGCGTTAGAGAGATGGGTTGCGATGTCGACGCCTGATTCATTTTTGCATTCGGTTGTGATAGTCTGCTATTCTAACTAAAATTCAACAAGTAATGTGTTAATATTAGAAAACGATTGCCACAGCAAAATGTAAAGAGTAAAAATATACCTTTTATCACATTCCATGCAAGTAAAAGTATGATATTTTTTATTTCGGTTTTTCTACTTTCTCAGACGTTTGACTTGCTGCCTTGCCTGTAGGATTTCGCTCAATCAATGCATCCACAGCTGCTAGTCTTTTTTTTTCTTTTTGCTTATTTTGTGGAAGTTTTTTTTTTTTAACTGTCACAACTGCAGTTTTTATTAGTACTAAATAGGCGTCTCCTGTTATTGAAAGGAGTCGTAGCAAGAGCGTTGTATATTTAAAAACACATAAAATTGTAGTTGCTGGGGAAAGGATGCTTGTTTCGGCTCCGTTTGTGTGAAAACCATACCGATGCTGTTACCTTGGTTTACTTTTAATGAACATTATGAAACGATTGTATTAGCGCGTTAACTTGCCTTGATCTTTTTTTTCTTCCCGGTGTTTCGATTGAACAGGTGCGACTAACAGTAAAAACCGTCTAAGGCGCAGTAGTGCAAGTGGATGATTCGTAAAAAGGATCACAGTTAAAAAGTGAGACACGCGCAAAATACAAAAAAACAAAACAAGAAGTTCCTAGCGCGATTTGAACCCGGAACTTTCACGCCGCGACGACAAGTACCGGCGCTCTAACCTCTCGACCACAGCAGAAGGCGCGAGCCGCCGGCGCTGGTGTAGGTATATAAATATACTGCCACCACTTTTATCTCGCGTGGTTTTTTCTTTATTTTGGCTCATATTTACCCTCCCTGGCCGTAACTTTACCTGCCGCTCCTACAGTATAAGAGGGCGGTCAATTGGACTCCAGTTGAAAGTCCCTGCAGTCAGTTTCTGCGGGCGAAATTAGGCTTCTGTGCTTGAAGCGATACGGATTTCTCCGCCATTAGGCAGGGACGCTAGGTACTTCCTTGTCCCCATGGAGCTGGTCACGTGACATAAAAATCCCTCTTGGCCGCAGCCGCAGCCGCGGCCGCAAGATGAGCAAACCGGCCCAGGCATTTAACCAGGGTGTCTAGTAAAATATTATTTTGAAATTCCCTGACTTTTCCAGATTTTCTCTGACAAGTATATAAGACCATTACAACACAAGGCATTGAGCGTTGAGCACTGTGAGGATCATTTTGCATGGGCTTAATTCAACTTGCATATTCTAAAATATTTGGGTTCGTCCAGTCCGGATGAAACGGGCAGTTTCTCGCCGCCGACATCGTCAGTGAAGAGGCCACTTCCGGAAACAAGATGAAAACACGACGCTCAACCACACACGTCAATAACCAAATGGCAGCATGGCCACCAGATGCACACTTTCGGATACGTTCGGCTTAAGGGTTGGGGTCTACGGCCATTCCCATTTGTTACTAAATCTAGTAGCTCTAACTGGATCTAGCGTAGTGACGCGCCCTCAATCCAATCCAAGGCTTGGACTAGATTTGTCAACTGTTCCTTTTGCATCGGGTAGCACACTCTACATCGGGTAGCACACTCTACACCGGGTGAGCAGAGCCCGCGCTCTGCTCTAAGCAGAATTTATTGGCTATTTTTCTGCCCCCAAGTCCTCAAGTTTTTGCCCAGGGCACTCGATGGCGTTTCCGGCTCATTTTCCCTGTGGGCTCGCTTTTTGACAATATCCCTGACAATTCCCTGAACTTAAAATTTCCCTGACGATTCCCGGTTTTCCCGGTCGCTAGACACCCTGTTAACGTTCTAACACGTTTGATGAGTGCAGTGGAGACAAAGGCTGCAGTGGAGACAAAGGCTGCTAGCCTTAGGTCTGCCCACTGATCATTCGAATCAGAGCTTGGCATTCTGACGTCCCCGAATGTCCTTGTATCATCCTCTCCATCACCTTCTTGGAGCATACTCCTTTCACTTTCTGCCCAAGTTTCCAATGCAAAGGGTTTTTGGTCTTCAAATAAGCACTATGTCAACTGAGAAAATCTGCACCCTGAACAAGTTCTATGAAAATTGCGTTAAACCCACCTTCTAATCTCTAAAGCCTCGTGTTCAAAGATATTTGGAGTACCTAGAACAAGCTGCACTATCATTCTACTTAATGGAAGTGTAGCCACATAATCTTAGTATAGTATAATTAAAAAATATTTTATTCATGAACAGGAACTTTTAGTTAAGTAAATCATCCCTGCAGTCCATTAAGTACAAATTTTAGTTTAGACTAGACAAATGTAGGCCAGAAACACTGAAATCCTGGAATTAATGAGGAAATAACTTGATTCGTGCTTACTGTAGACTTTTTTTCGCGGGCTTTATATTTCGCGATTTAGGTCAAAGCTGAAGTTTTGGAATAATTCGCGGGTTCTAATTTTCGTGACGCAGGGGGATCTCGATATAGATTCCAATGTGTTTACATTTTACCGGAATTGTTCGCGGGACCTATTTTTTGCGAATTGTAGGCGATTCGCGAAAATCAGGTCCTCAAGAAAATTAAGTTGTTTACGGTATTTGTTTCAAGCACAGTAACATGAATTCCATTGCACCCATTAGTGTGGACACTGCCAAATACTTCATTTTCAATTGAAAAAGAGTTATAACTGGTAAGCTAGTTGATGAATTTCATAATTCTCCTAAACATGTAAATTAAGACATGCTGAGAAACCAGTTAGCATGCTATTTACAGGTACAATAGCACATAAAGATCGGCCAAAGCATATTGTTCAAACCCCTACACTGTCAGAAGGAACAAAGGTAGAATTATAGGCATGACGCCGAAACACAGCGGGAACCAAAGTTCAGTGTAGCAGAGATCACCACACTGTTTGATCTCACAGGTTGTGAGTACCGTGTACCTGCCCATCTATAACATTTCTGGCTAAAGTACTCCAGCACTTTCTCAACATTGGCTCTAAACAAAAAATTTGATCGTTTAGTAGCTAGCTACTAAGTTTCAGAAATGCCAATGTGTTATGTTAAGCTACACGCCCCTTTACTTCTCTCTTCCTAAAATCAGCAGGAAGCACAAGCTTCTGCCACTAGGTGCTTTCGTTCTTAAAGCCATAAGCTCATGCTCGCACAGTTTACCTCAATGCTCAATTCACCATACTGCTAGTACAGTATGGCGAATGTTTGGTCAATAAATATATCTGTCAGAATGCTTGGTCAATACATGTA
>JAZHYW010046148.1:0-10891 GCA_037355805.1 Ixodes ricinus | reverse complement strand
ACACTAGATGGGTGGTTTGAAGTTCATATTAAAAATAGCGCAAAACAGACGGGACAAAAAGACGAAAAAGCACTCAGGACAAACGCTAACTGGCAACTAAAGTTTATTGAATGCTTCCAACTTTGCTATCGCCGTGCTCTGCACATAATCTCGTCTAAACAAGAACACGGCGTACCGCGAAATCAGTGAGATATGGACCGTCTACCGCCTGTTCTAAAAGTTAGCAAAATAGCTAGATCACAAAGTGATAGCGGTAGCTACAAAATAGCTACCGCATAAACCAAGCGAGGAAAGGGAAAAAAGTGATGGGAACTGACACACGAAGACGACGACAACGCACGCTCTTCTGGAGCTGAGTGCGCGAGCGGCGTTGTTCGGGATCCGCCATCGTAGAATAAAGTGTTGATTAGCCTGGCTCTTCAGTTTTTGAGTAAAACATATCGCCACACCGGCGATTCGGAAGTACATTATAACAGTGGCAACGAGGAAGACGGACAACCGCGCTGAAAAGTACCCCTGATCTACGGGTCACCACCGCTCAGCTCAGCAAAAAATGGAGGAGTGGGCTGACTCCCGCCCTGCGGAGTCAGCTCTGACCTCTCGTGCGGAGAGCCCGTGTCCAATCGTGACCGGATCTGGTATCTCACAAGTAACTGAAAGTAATTGGCTCCGTCCTTTCCCATCGTTGTGGAAGCGAAGTGAAGCCAGTCGGTTTTCGTTCTCGGACACTGACGAGTGCTGAAAAATACTCCCAAATGGAACGAGAAGCCTTGGCGTTGTTGTCCGCTGTCACGAAGTTTAGGGACTACTTGTTGGGCAGGGAGTTCACTCTGGGTAAAGATCACATCCCCTTGTTAGGTCTCTTTCATCATGACAAGGCCGGGCCGACGATGGCCGTGCCGACGATCGAGTACCGGCCACGGACAAGTCACGCCAACGCCGATGCAGTGAGTAGACTTCCTCTTCAAGCGGATCCGCACAAACTGCAAGAGGAGCTTCCTAAAAATGGCTTCCTTGAAGGAGCTGGACAATGGCTTGGTGTCAGCGAAACAGATGGCAGAGACGACCGCGGAAGACAAAGACGTTGCGTAGCGTCATCAGTTATGCCCAGAGCGGATGGCCGGGGAAGCTGTCGGCGGAAGAAGTTGGCTTCAACCTTTCTGGAGCAGGAAAGACGAGCTTTCGGTGAATCACAGCTTGCTGTACTGGGGAAACCGAGTCATCGTTCCGAAAAAAGGCCCGCGAAGGTGTCGTCAAGCTGCTTCACGAGACACACCAAGGTGCGTCGTCCATTCAGACGGTTGCTCGCTCAAAGTTCTGGTGGCCCTCATTGGACTCAACTATCGTAGACCTCACCCAGAGATGTGGGACAGGTATTCAAGCGGCTTCTATGCCAGGAGCACAGAAACCTGTTGACTGGCCGGTGACCGGTGGAGCCTGGTCGAGGTTACACTTGGATTATGCCGGGCCAGTCGACGGGAAGATGATCATGATTGCCATCGACGCATACTCGAAGTTGATTGAAGCTACAGGTACAAATCATACAACGTCGGATCCCACAATCCGACAAATTCAGGAGCTGTTCAGCCGCTTTCGAATCCCACGGACTATCGTCACGGATAATGGTATACCATTTACAAGTGAATTGAGTCCTCTCAGTTCCTTAAGAGGAACCACGTGGAGCACTACCGCACGGCCCCCTATCATCCACAATCGAACTGCCTCGCCGAACGAGCCGTCCGTACGGTTAAGGATGCCTTGAAGAAGACAAACGGGTTAACACTGAACGCCAAGTTGTGCCGACTGCTTCTCAATTATCGGCGCACGTCTGTGGCTTCGGGCCAGTGTCCATCCCAGTTCCTTTTGGAATACCAGATTCGGTCACGTTTGGAGACGAGCTTTCCGGACAAGAGGTCGGGGCTGACTGCACAGGGCGGAGTCAGCCCACTTCACCACTTTTTCAACCGGGCAGAAAGATCTTCTTCCAAAACTTCGGTAAGGGCCCAAAGTGGCTGCCGGGAATCGTCAAGAGCGCGGAAGGCTCACACTTGGTGACGATACAAGCCAATTCGGACCTGTTGCCTCGCCATCTTAACCAAGTTCGCCAGCGGCGCACAGAAGACCCACTTGTGTTTCCCGAATGAACTGAGCCAGAGACGCCACTGACACCTGCAACATCAGAGGGTGCGGTTCCCTGGGACGGAGCTTTAGCTGAACGAGGACTGTACCCGTTGCCGTACCAGAATCACACTAATCCAAGTCCCGCAAACCCAAGTCTATCTAAAAGTCCCTCAACAATCCAGAACCAGCCCCTCTCAACTCCTGGGCCACTTCCACGGCGCTCGACACAAAACAGAAAACACGTTCAGCCCTTCCAATCATCTTTTTAAGGGGAAGAGATAATGGGATCAGAGACCAGATGACGACGCAACGCACGCTCTTTTGGAGCCGAGTGCGCGAGCGGCGTTGTTCGGGATCGGCCCTAATGGAGTGAAGACGTTAATTATCCTGGCTCTTCAGTTTTTGAGTAAAACATATCGCCACACCGGCTATTCGGTAGTACTTTATAAAAAAAATGGAAAAAAAGTCGTGTTAATATTTACAATCTAGATAGCGTTAATGAAGTACTTTTTCGGTTGCATATACACCGATGCGACGCTGATGCGAATGTCATTGTTCCAAGCATGTATATTTGCCGGCTCCAGCAACTCTCTTTTTAACCTTCCTTTGTTGCGTCCCTCCACCTGCGCACCATTCAGCATGGGGGAACAACCACAAGTTTTACAATGGCCCGGCAAGTGGGAGCCGTAATTGTTGCCAAGAGAAGCCGCATGTTCTCGAAGGCTATCATTTAAACAACGTCCCGTTTGGCCTATGTAGACACGGCCACAAGTTAAAGGATTCCTGTAAACCACCTAGGTGGCACAAGGCATAAACTTTGCGACGTGTTTCTTGCAGCAAGCAGGTTTCTTTACTTTAGGGCCGCTCAGCATCGCACATATTTTAGACACTCTGCACGGGGCAGTGAAAACATCATTCACGTCGTACTTAGATGCTGTCATTTTCAGATTGTGCGATACTTTATGAACGTTGGTTAGCACGACAAAATTCTTTGGTTTCCTCGTGGGTGCAACGGTTGGGCTTTTCAACTTTTTTAGAAGGGATTCCGCAACTCCCTGTATTAGAACCGAGGGAAAACCGGAGTATCCGAAGCGAAGTGTTTGGAGGACAAAACTATCACGAATTACATGCGGACAGGACTTCAGCAGTGCCGAACAAAGGCACAGCGAGGCAATGCCCCTCTTTATCACTTTAGAGTGGGCTGAGTCAAAAGCTAAAAGGGCCTTTTTTGTGCATGGCCTGTACATCCAGCACACATGGTCAAGGGAATTAAAAGACAACCGGACATCTAAAAATTGTAAAAATCCTTCCAGAGGAAGTTTGTAGGTAAAATGTAAATGCTTAGAAGATCTGCTAAAAAGCTCCAGAATAGTCTCGACTAAAGAGACGAGGCTTTGCTCTTAAGGAACACTAACAAAAATGAAATCAAATCAAATAGTTTATTTTCCCATTTACAAAAAAATAGGGGCAGGCTGAAGAAGAAAGCTGATAAATCAGCTTGACATGGTCCTCGGCCACCCTACAGAGGCAGTGGCAACGATAAAATCGTGAACGTACAGCCTACCGAGGCAGAGGCAATGATAAAGTCGTCAAGGTACCTACAAACCTTCACAACAGGGGCTTCAACTAACTCATGCAAAACCGAGCGGTCAAAATTTGCAAGGAAAATCTTACGTAGTACAGGCGCCACACTAACCCGATACAAATCCCACGCCTCTGCACATACACCTTGTCCTGAAAGCAAACAAGCGTTGAGTTTAGGTAGCGGTCCAACACTTCCAGGAAGGCATCAGCCGTAACTCCACACGCATTTTGAAATGCAAGAACGCTCGATGTCTCAATCAGCTTCCGAACAGCAACTGGGAGTTCGTTTTGTGGAACCGATTAAAACATTTCCTCAACGCCCAAGGAGAAAGCGTTGTTGACTCCGGGTAGGCCCTCCCGTAGTACATCGATAAGGTGGTCTAAACTGCCCACCTTGTATGGGTCTTCTGGGATGAGGTTACTCAGGTGCAGCTGCAGAAACCTGCTCACCTGTGCCTGCCAGCTGTCACTCTCGGTAACGATGGCTGTGAAGGCGCACTCAACTTTGCGCGTCTTTGCCTCAAAGAACATCTTCAGGACATCCATTTTGCAATTTCTTGCACGCTTTGCCAAAGCCTCGAGGCTCAACTCCTCCAGCATCTTAACAGCCCTTGTCTTTGCCCTAGCCGGTCGTGTGTCTGCTAGTTCGAAGTTCTTGTTGATGGCCAGCATACCTTTCTCGCCAAATAATATTTTCGGGAGTACCGTAAAGCTTCCTTCTTTGTCAGCCAACAGGAGCGATAGGTTCGAGTCATAGAAGTGACGGACAACCCTCTCGAGGACCGACCGACTGTCTTTGCTACCTTCTTAGCTCCACTACAACCACTCCACTCCTTCCGAAAAACACAGCTCCTTTTCCCCTGTAGGAGCCTTGACTGCAATCCCGTGAACAGCTGCCAAGAGTTAAAGTTTGTCCACAGACGTCAAGACTAAACTTTGGTTCCCTTTCCAGCGCTCGCCCCACGGCAGGTGGGACAGAAGCACCACCCAAAAAGAACACCGATGCAATAAAAACTGTCCGCTACTTCCCCAGTTTTGGCAGGTTCCACCAAGTTCTGCACCAAAGAAACTCCGTCGTCGCTACCGCCAACCTACGGTATTTTTCCAATCGGGTCGCTCCAGCTTGGCCGTCCCCGCACCACTTGAAGCAACTGACTCTCAGCCAGACGTGAAGGAATCAAACTTGCCGCGAACACTCATACTTGAGGATCTTACGAATTCGATAATTCGGTCTTCGATAATTTGACGATCGATACTAACGATAGTTTTTCCAAAACTATAGATAGTGTCGAGAACTATCGATAGTCGACTATCGATAGTACTATCTATAGTTCTTCGATGGCCGACTATCGATAGTTTTCGATAGTCGACTATCGATAGTACTACCGATAGTGTTTAGGGGCGAAGCTCCATAGGGTCTAGCCTTGTCCGTCCGTCCGTCCGTCCGTCCGGCGTCCGTGCTCACATGAAAAGAAAAAGATGTTTGCGCAGTCGACAGGATTCGAACCTGTGCGGGGAGACCCCAATGGATTTCTAGTCCATTGCCTTAACACTCGGCCACGACTGCGGGACGAGTAGTGGGCTCTTAGATGTGGTAGCAACTCAAGAGCTGGTGTTTCTGTCATGGATGAAACGCCGATATGTTAAATTGCGTTGCATGAATATCTTTTATGACGAGCTTTATAATTTCATATGTTTTAAATATGTGTGACAGCAGATAATATGGGGTTACCTATTATAAACTACACCTATTAAATTTGTTTATAAAATATGCGTTGTCTGCGACCTTTAAAAATCGGTAGACATGTCCCCGGGCAAATATAAACGTAGAAAGCCGAAAATGTGAAAGAAACTAATTCCCGCAAAACGATTCGCCCACGCCAATGAAAAAACAAGCACCGGAAAGGACGAACACAATATAAATAAAGCCTAAAAGCTAGAGATTTTTTTGTTTCTAAATTTCATTTGCGTTGCGATTACTGTAAAAGGGGTAATGACAAAAATTTGTTTTCATCAAAAAGATATCCACCGCGATTTGCAAAGCTCTGTAGTCACACTCCATTTTTTAGGTGTTTTTATCAAGATAAACTTAATTTGCCATATTGGTAACAAGTGGTATATACGAGTTTCGCCATTTGTGTCATCTAATATTAAGCACGTTTTCAGTAGGTATATTATATCATAAAGTAGGTCTTCGAATATTGACCAATCGAAGCTCTAGTTTTCAAATACTGCTTCCCAGCATTGAATATACTTCACCAGGGATGATAACCTATTCTGTGTACATATTGAGAACATTTGGTTGATAAAATACATATATGGGTAAACAAATGTCAAACATATTAAAAATTGAAAATAAACAACAATATGTTTTCTTTCATTCGGACATATACTATTTCAATCAAGCTTAAATTACTGCTTAATTTTTATGTCGGCTCAACGTAACGCAATGCACAAATTAACTACATTTTTCAGTGGACATAGTCATTGAGAAAACTTCCCTGGAGGATAAATTCTATAGAAATTTATTTGTGCCTCCAAAAGCTTACAATTCATTCCAACACTATTAATGGCAAATAATACAGCCCTTAATTTCTTAAGTCTGGGGCGGCCATATTTTAGTACCTACTGTAATATTTATCTTCAAATTGTGGGAACAGGCTTTACTTGACATTTAACGTTCCAGGTTGGAGCCGCCTGAGATAGATATTTATTCTGATATTATGCCAGCTAGTGGGGTCCAAGAAAGCCCAATGCGCGATTCACATCGTTCAAACCTATGTTTGCCATATTCATGCGAACGCCGCATGGCAGAGAACACCGACCTAGGGAAGGAACGATGCCACCAAGAAAGCTGAGCAATGTTTTCACCCTTTGATGACGCTGGAAATAAGGTTCCAGGAAGGATCACGATCACCTTCCTTTGTTCAGGTCTTTAGCTGTAGTATAAAAACTATATCTCTCAATGAGTGACAAAGAACAAAAGAAACTCAGCATCACGAGTTGTTCTTACCACGAATTCCGCAGCTTTGTTTTTATTTTTTCACTCTAACAAAAATATTTCTCTTTGAATATGATCTTCGGTCAATGTCCAAAATAAGAGCTTTCATTAGAAGTTATGAATGACGTCGACATAAAAGGATTAGTACTGATTATATCCGCGATCATTATTTTAGTAAGGTCTGATTTAAATTATGCAAATATTACCTCTGTGATGTAATTTATTTCGATATATTTCATTCCACACTACTAAATGCCTTGTTTAATCTTGGCTAATATTCACCATGCCGCACTAGTGGCCTCATTAACTGTAACTTCTTCATTCACTTTTTTGCTCAACTGATGTTATATAAAGGCGAAAGTGATATATTCTTATTAGACCTATCACACGGCACACAGCAAAATTTTGAGTACTTTCCATTTTACTCTTTGGTATGTCAAAAATGGACACAAATCGTGGAAGTCGGTACCTTAAACCGAATATCAACCGAGGAAAAATTTAATATATCTTTTTTATATATTTCTTTTAGGTATCTACATTTGGTATTACAGCCTTAGGTTTAGAAACGTATATGCTTTGGAAATAACCGTACCCACGCTATGAGTTGCTTCGGCAAATGTGGTAATTTCAATATTTTCATGACAACGGCAATTTGGGCCAGTCTCTTCATGATCAGATAAAAAAGCAAAAACACAACCACGCCAGGGCGACAGGAGGTGGAATATAGAGGGCAGACTCACAACTAACATTTCTTGATAAACAAATCACCTGTCACTTTCACACTCACAACGTTTGCGGGTGTAACCCCCGTTTCAATAAAGCATCCTCCTTGGACGATAAGCACATTCAGATCTCAGTAAGACATTGCCTGCCGTTTTCTTTAACTTTAAACCTCTCCCGCATATCTCAAGGTATTATATCAGGATACCTTTAAAGGAGCTGTGCAACGATTTTGACGTTGAAAGAATTATCATTTTCTATTTTTGAAATTGTTTACCTTGTCAGAAAGGACAGAAAACACACCTCTTTCCTTCGAAATGTTGCGATTACACCGCGTAATCGCGAGGCAAAATTAGAATATTCGCCGACCTGCAGCCGCGAGCGCGGCCGTGAGAAACACGCCGCTTGACGTCAATGGGGGTCTTGTAGAAAGATAGCAAGTTGTGCGAATACCTGCTCGATAAAAGGTAAGTTTCTATAAATCTTTTCGCTCCGACATAAATATAAATGCGTAAAAAAACCGTTATCATCGACAAAACCTTTATTATACAGAGTTTTAGTGGCGCCATCTATCCTAGGTCCAAGAAACCGTCAGCTCTATCTGCTGACGCGAACAGCCGCCAGAAGCAGGACGGGGAGGGGGACAGGGCCGGACGGGTATGGCCGGACCCGGATGAGACTTTCCTCCTTTCGCCATATTGTTCGCGCTGCGCCCGCCAGCACGTGGTCACGCGGTCGCAAGCGGATGAGTTCTCACTGCTCACGGATGGGTCTAAAGAAAGCCCTTCACCGGAACCCTACGCCTCCCCCATTGACGTTGCAGCGCACGTGACTCGGAAGATGGTGAAGGAGTTGAGACGCGCCGAAAACCTCAATATTTGTTCATTTTCAAAATAAAAACTAGGACATGCCGGAAAAAGCCTTTTTTTTTACTTCAGAAAGGTCGAGACATTAACTCCCTAATTATATAAGCAAAGCACAGAAACTGTTGCACAGCTCCTGTAAAAAAACCTTATCGCTGCTTAACAACGGGCCACATGGGCAACATGTACAATGGTTAACGAGATGTTTTGATGAGGATTTTTATGCTGCCCAAAGTAAACGTTCACAATCCTTGAAATCTGCTCGTCTGGCCGATAAATTACGCTCCTCACAAAATGGGTATTTCATATACCACTCCCACAGCGCATTCTTGGAACTTTCTTAGTGCACGGTTTTTCTGGTGCATCCCGCGAATTGTTTATTCGGTGGCACGAGCCACACCCCAAGAGGCACTCTCTCGTTTACATATAGTCTCTCTAAAGTTGTTTAGAGAAGATTCTCTTTATGAACATACAAGCGTCTTTGAAGAAATCGTACGGGCACAGCGCTCAAGAGAGCTCTTCGAAACAGGTGCCGCCGTTCCTGAAAGCAGGTTACCCTCAGAGCGCTGCAATAGAAGTGGCGGAGATCGCAGAAAATCATTAAATGTAAGGAAAAGCAAACATACATAAAAACATAGCGATGCCGGTTACCATACCGTTCATGAGCTCTGCAACCCATCATCACTAGAAAGTTGCTGATCGCTAAAATATACATGCGCCTTTCTTCTCCATCCAACAGGTTCTCGATGTTGTATCGCCTAATAAATAATTTCCTCAATCCAGCAGATCTCTGCAGAAATAGGCACTGCAACATCTTCAAAGAATGCGCCACGGGGTGGTTTATTAAATACTCATTTCATTCCGATCGTAATACATTGACGAGTCAAGGATTTGTTATAGCAAGCGGTCCTAAAGAGAGGAATCTAGAAGTAACGGCATTCTCTAGAGCGCCTCTCCCATGATGGTGCAGATTTTAGAAAGGAAATAACAGCGCACAGCGGATGACCGAACTGAACGACACCACTTTTTTCCTACAAAATGTGCTTCGGCTATCGTTTAATTGCAACTTGTAAAAAAAAAATTTCGGGATATAACTTTTTACGATCACGAATAAACATTCTGTGGCTACAAGGAGAACTGCGTTAGGACATTTCTGCACAAACTGCAGCTGCCCAACCCTGCTGCTGACCACGTGCCCAGTCAATAACTAGCACAAAGTTATTGGCAAGGTATCCCCACAGAATATTTGCTGAGCTTCATGAGGGGTTTAAAGTGAAAGCATAAGGGACGTGATGTATTAGCGACACTTCAAATTTCTTATCGTCTAAAAAGTATGCTTTCTTGAAACGGGGGCTTTAGAGACAATAGTGATGACTGTGCCGCTTTGCAAAGCTATATGTGATTCTTTTTTTTATTGCGGAAACTTAAGACTGCTTATGTGTAGGAATGGTTTCGCATTACTACACGCAGCGTTGGTGTGCATTCGGACAATTGGGAATTTAAGTGCCGTTTTGCTGCTACAGGCGGTTAAGGAAACACCGGCTTCACTCCAAGGGACAATTATTGATTTCACTTTAAAATGTTAGCTGTGAGTGCTCCATAAATCGTCAAATTTCCTGCGTCCACGCCTGTTTTTTTAAATCTTTTTGCACTTTTTATTTGCGTATGTGAACGAAATTACTTAGATTCCAAGCAGTAACCAAATCTGGGAGATCAAAAAATTTCCACAACATACTCAACACTTTGCACAAGTTATGAAATTCACCTGATAATAGAGAAAAAGTTATATTTGTATACTGTGTTTAATTTTTCTTCGAACACAGCTTTTAAGAGAACAATGACAGTCACGGAAGCACCGTCTGAAAACTAGTTTTTTTTTATCAGGATCGGATGACAATAGATAGGAAGTAACTGTTTAATGATCATAAAGCTAATTAACTAAGCATTTGGATTCAAATAATAGACCTAATTGGATTTAAAATTGCGCCAAGTGGCCGTTTTTGTTAAATAAATCACTTTGTTCTAGCATTGCACCACGTATTGGCACTCACAGAGGTGAATCAGGTTTGAATAAATAATATACTGGACAACTTGATATATTTCCTTTGTATCATGAAAGGGAATCCCTTAAGAGTAATACCTTATATTGCCGCGAGCGCAGCTGACTAAGTAGGCAGCGCGCTCGTGGCCTAACGGTTATCGCGCGTGCCTTCCACGCAGAAAGCTCAGGGTTCGAGCCCTGGGAGCGCCGCGTCTTTTATTTATTCTTCCAATTTAGATTTCTGGTAATTTCGAGAACCGTGTTGCTCGTTCTAGGTTAGAATGTTCTGCACGCCGAATGTTCAAGACTGAATGTTCCAGAAGCCGACGCGTGCACTAAAGGGGCTCCGCGTAACCATCCGGACCCAGTTTCGCCCCAGCGTTCGATTCTGCTCTTTCGCCGATTTCGACGCCCGCGACGCTCTGCTGTTATCTACTGTTTCCTTTTTATTTTTGGGCACAAGTTCGCCCCCATTACACGTTTCAGTTTTCCAGTTATTCTTTGTTTCCTCGCCTGTCCATTCGTGACAATATGTATTCAGATGCCATACAGAATGTTTTT
>JAZHYW010046147.1:0-17864 GCA_037355805.1 Ixodes ricinus | reverse complement strand
CGGACTGATAATAAAACGCTCGGCACTCAGTCCGTGCTACGTTTATAAAGCTGTCAATGATTACAACTGTCATTTAAAAGAAGAATTTGTCAAATGTATGCGTTGTTTTTCTGTTAAAAAAAAAAGTCGTTGTGTAATTGATCGATCTCCGAGCAGAGGTTGGAGCAAGTAGTAATTACATTTGTTAAGAAAACCACATAAGTCGTTTTTATTTTATTCACATCAGCGTAGCTAGGAAATAGTGATTCTTTCCCTCTACGGGTATTTTTAAACACAACAGATTAATTATTCAACTGATCCAATTTTTAATAACAATTCGGACGAAATAATTACTGTACAGTTTAATAACAACTTTCAGAGATGTAAACTCCGCCATAAAAAAATAGTTTTTTTTTTTCATTTACAAAGCTTTTTTTGCGTTTTGATTTGCTTGCAATAGGACGTTACTTAACTGGCAAACAAAGTGGAAGCTAGAAAGGAGGCATACTGCACCGATTCGCAGAGAAGAGCACCGTTTTTTGCTTGTGCCTGATCTAAATCTTTTATCTTTTGTGATACATTCATGTCTGTATCAATCAGAGGCACACAAAAATTCACACACTGTTAGACAAACAGCGAATAAATTGTTTTATTTGTATATTTTTCAACAAATGTTGGGTTAAAATTATCAGAGGAAAATGTTATCAATTAAATCACGGTTTAACTCATGACTGAAATCACGAATTAAAACATCCTGATATTTATTCTCCGTTTTACTGAACGATAATATGCACTATACATCGGAGTGGCATGATACGCTTAGCTTATGAGTCTCAGTCTGGGTGCAACTAAGAGCATAAAACACCAAAATGCTCATAAGACAGATCCTCGAAATCGAAAACAAAAGGGGAGAAAAGGGCCAAGTACTGTCTCACCGACGTTGATTCCGATCTGTTTCTTGCCATACCGCTGCAGGTGGAAGCTCTGGACTATGTGCAAAGCCACTATGAGCACTTCAGAGGACGCTCGCTCATGGTGTCCTTTTCAATGAGCATGCTGTTAGCGAAACCAATGGTAACAACCTCTGAGGACGATTTCCAGATTGGAAGAGACTGCAAATATATGATAATATTTGATATAGGGGCGGTAAGTAAAGCAAGGAAAACATATATTTTATTCCCCTTCCATTTCCTACCCACTTAACGTTTCCCCGCCTCTTTAAAGTGCTCGATCATGACGATGGCTATAAACTTTCGCTCAAGTTAGCAGAAAATCTGGGCATATATTCAGGGTGCCCGGTTCCTAGCACACGCTCGTTGCTATTTGTCGTTTTTGGGCTGCGCCTAAACGCTGAAGGCGGACGAGGAGCCTAATCATTGTCTCAATTGAAATGGTCTACTGGAGGCGGGACAGTTTAATTAGGAAACTCTTCCTAGTCATCCTCATTCTGAGACAGGCTATGAGGGAAGAAAGGAAGATAACGGAGAGGACGAGAGCACGCGGGGGACGCTAGAACACCGAGCTTCGATTCGAGTGATTATTGGGAAGACGCAAAGTTAGCCGGCATTCCCTCTACTCACTCTTCGAACGCGTTGGAACGCTGAACGCCGGGGTTCGGCGATCAGTGTTCGCGTTGTAAGGCGATCAAATAGTAGAGACAAGGGCAGTTAGCCTTACGTCTACCCACTCAAGTCAAAGTTCGACGCTCTTGCGTCGCCGCGTGCTCTCGGCTCGTCCTCTCCTTTAGTTTATACTCGTGTAGACTGTTCTATCACCCGGCTTCTGGCCGGTGACATTTCCAGCATTCGTCCATATGGCGCTTGCTTCGATCCCTTCCTGCAGAGAAAAACATGAGCGAGCTGTGCTAGTGGAGATCCCACGCTCAGCTGTGGATTCGTAAACTTTGAAATCGTGGATACTAGATTATCTGAAATAATTAGCACTAAACTGTAAAAAGCTAAAAAGACACAGAAATGTCTAGACGCCCTAGAGGTTGCAGCAGACTTTTTGGCTTATGTAGGCATCATTGGGCCCGCAGTCTTACTTCACCGGCAATTATCTTTCTGCATACCTTAAAGTGCCTCATCTGATTATTTTGCTCTTTCTTAGAGGAAGATTTATTTCAGTGACGAGTGATTCCCTGGTCTTTGTTTCTCAAATGAAGTTATGCGTCCTCAGCAAGACCAACTATTTTGGCCGGCTCGTTCCAACCCAACACGTGATGCATGGCTTTTACAAGATCAGCAAGACGGTCACAACTTATGACAGCCCCGACACCATCAAGTGGAAAGTGAGTTGCAAGATTACTTTCGGCCACCTCCCTCCAAAAACGAAGGTCTTCATATGGAGTTTGAAATTCCGTTTCAAATAGTTATGATTAAGGGCTGTCCCAACAGAACACGTTTTCTGCAGTTGATAGTAGTTGCTCTACCGGAAATTGAGGTTTCCTTCACTTCCGGTCCGCTTTGGGGCTTTTCCTTGTTTGTATTTTGCCGGTAGGAAAGGTAGCCTCCGCTTCTGTTTTTGCACAGAGGCTTGAGGTTTGCTCATCACGTTAGTCCGGACAACCAGTCACACGCTATGCTGTCTATCCTCATGGCCGGCGCACTTTTAGAGCGCAGCTCTTAGGCGCCCGTTTACGGCTTGAGCGGCGTCGCTGTCACCGTCGCCGTCGGCGTTGGCGTCGGCGTAACCGCGCGTTGTATGCAACGCGCGTTGCATCTCAACGCGCATGCCAATCCTGCATGCAAAGCTTGCATGCAACGCGTTCGCATGCAAACGGCGCAACTGCGCGTTGCATGCAACCCGCACGTTGCATACAAGCTTACATGCAATACGTTGCATGCAAACGACGTAATTGCGCGTTGCGTGCACGTTGCATGCAACCACCGCGTTGCACGCAATCCGTGCGTTGCATGAAACGCGCATGCAAAGCTTGCATGCAACGCGTTGCATGCAAGCGGCGGAAACCGCGCGTTGCATCCAACGTTGTAACCGCGCGTTGCATTATGGGTACTTTCCATAATGACGTCACGAGCTACCCTCGCGAGGGTTACAAGGGTTACTCTCACGAGGGGTGGGATGGTTACGCTCACGAGGATCACAAGGCTACTCTCACAAGAGTAACGAGCGTTACCCTTTCGAGGATTGCGAGGGTTAGTTACCCTCAAAAGCGTTACCCTCACGAGAGTCACGAGGGTTACTGTCGCAAGGGTCACGAGGGCTATGAGAGTTACCCTCACCTAACGCCTCCCTGAGGTCAAGTGACACCCACTGAGGTCATGTGACCCCTCCCTGAGGTCATATGACCCCCCCCCTGAGGTCACGTGACCTCAGGAAGTCTACCTATCCTTTAGTGCCCTTCTATCCTCCTCAAGAACTTCGCTCTAATCCGGCATTACAGGGAGTTGTAAACGGCTTTTATTTTCTCAGCCTCCAACCTCCCGAAAACGAGAAACGGCAGGAGCAACACACCCCTAGAGGAAAAAGGCCAGAACACGCCTCGTCTGACGTCATGGCTGACGTGCGCGCGCGCTATAGAGCTGAGATGAAGGCTTCGCGCGTCGCTTTTAGGTCGTAGAAACGCGGGTATGCGCACTATTTAAATGTATGAGCTAACATGAGAGCTGTGAACGCCGAGTGATCTAAAGAACAAATTTTAGAACTCAGGACAATTATTATAACCTACAAATATTGTAGTGAAATACAAGGAAGTTAATATCTTGAGACAGATATGTTATTTTTAACCGATAAAATGGGTCTCGTAATTATCTCTGAACGACATGCGGAGTTGTATAAAGAAAGAATTCCTATTAAATGGCAATAATCGAAGAGGTGGGACCAGATAAAATTAACTACAGTATTAACCGGGTAAATGATGCAGAAGCATTCATTTTCATTTTATTCACCTCAACGGCATCCGAAGTTGCATTACATGAGGGGGGATTAAAAAAAAAGTCGATCATAAAAGGATAGACACCAACAAGTAAAAATCCCACAAACAGAGAAAAAAACGCTTATTAGCATGTTATTGTTATGATGCAGTTTTACAAATCAAGGTTCAGAGTTACACAAATTGACAAATTGATGCACTTGATGCACAATTTGATGCACTTGTTTTAAGTGAAATGGGATATCGCTCAGTTACAATAGAGTCGAGGTAGTTTGTTCCAGTCAGTGATACAAAGTACAAAGGGAGAAAATAGAGAAGTGTAAGTAGGGAACTGAAATGGTTCAATCTTGCAGGAATGATCTCATCTGGATGATTTAAAATTGGCAGCCGGCAGTAAGTAGAT
Source organism: Ixodes ricinus (assembly GCA_037355805.1). Classification (NCBI taxonomy): domain Eukaryota; kingdom Metazoa; phylum Arthropoda; class Arachnida; order Ixodida; family Ixodidae; genus Ixodes; species Ixodes ricinus. Next base: position 13,590 of record JAZHYW010046147.1, on the reverse strand, counting down.
TGAAAATCAGAATCTAAGTAATATACATCTTGAAATAAACACAATCAGGCAATTTTTGTTGTTTTTTTCTAGAGGAAAGATTTATGTTAGCTTTTAAGACGGATACACTAATTTCGGATGAATAATCACTGCATATAAATCTGGCTTCTTTGTTCTGAAGATTTCAGCCTCGAGATTAGGTAATTTACGTGTGGATTCCAAATTATGCTTGTATATTCTAACTTTGGGAGGATAAACGTTTTGTACACGAGTAATTTTATTTCAATGGGAGCTAGATATAATGTTCGTCGAATGAAACCAAGTGTATTTTATTGCGCTATTTGTTATTTGCTTGATCTGGCGCTCGTTCCATGATAATGTGTCTTTAAAATACACGCCCAAATACTTGTAAGATGGTGAGTGTTCTAGTGGTTGGAAGTAATGAGTATTGGGTTAGTGTTTCAGTGAATGATTTAGTTACGGACATTTGTTTACATTGAGGAGTGTTAACGTTCATCTGCCACAAGGAGTACCATGATGATGTCGTATCTAAGTGTCTTGGACAATAGCGTGATCATTATAGGTGTATTAATGTTCCGGTAAATAAAGCAATCATCAGCGAATAGTATTACTGCACTAGTTAACTGATGATGGTAGGTCGTTGATATACACACACACACACATATATATATATATATATATATATATATATATATATATATTGTTACGGTGATTATGGTATACTATATTTTACAATGAACGAGAGCTAGGTTGAAAGATGGCGGTCCTGCGAAGTCCCAGAAGCGCTGCTGCCTCCTCTTCTTTCTCGACCAGCCGAGCTCAAACTTCCTTCTCCTCTTCGTATCACTACTCGCCCGCCGGAGGAAACGGCGTCTCGCCGTTTTCAGGAGTTTTGTATGGCTTGAGTCGCAGGACATGCACTGTCTGGGGGTGATGAGTGTGCTGGTTTCGATGAGGGCCAGAAGGCTCGACAATATAATTGACGTCGGACGTTTGGCGGATAATCCTGTACGGGCCGCGATACCGTGGGAGAAGCTTTTCAGCGAGGCCTACGCAACGCTGAGGTGTCCAGAGCAACACCAAATCACCAGGGGAATAAATGGCGAGGTTGTGCCTGTGATTGTAGCGGGCACACTGACGGTCCTGGGAGTCTAGAGTCCGAAGGCGTGCCAGTTGGCGCGCCTCCTCGGCACGGCATGTGGCGTCGATCGTATGGCCCGTTAGTGTGGAGTTGTGTTGCAGTGGAAGCAGGGAATCTAGCATGAGCGATGGTTCACGGCCGAATAGAAGGTAGAAGGGTGAATAACCCGTGGTGTCGTGTCGAGAGGAGTTATAGGCAAAAGTGACATATGGGAGGATCGTATCCCAATTGCGGTGGTCGGAAGATATGTACATAGAAAGCATCTCGGAGATGGTCCTGTTGAGTCTCTCAACCATCCCATTGGTCTGGGGATGGTAGGCCGTTGTTTGTTTGTGCACGATGGAGCAGTATTGCAAAATTTCAGCAACGACTTTCGATACAAAAGGTCGGCCTCGGTCAGAAAGAATTTCTCGTGGTGCGCCGTGCTTCAGAATGACGTCTTGAAGAAGGAATTCGGCGACGTCGACAGCAGTCCCAGTCAGGAGTGAACCTGTAACTGCGTAGCGTGTGGCATAATCAACTGCAACTGCGACCCAGCGTTTGCGAGTGTAGGATTCTGGGAATGGGCCGAGGAGGTCTACGCCCAGTCGCTGAAAGGGGTGTTCAGGAGGTGCCAAAGGGTGAAGTAGGCCTGCGGGTCGCGTAGATGGTGTTTTGCGACGTTGGCAGGAGTCACAAGAGGAGACATACCGTTTGACTGTGCGGTACATGTTTGTCCAGTAGAATCTCTGTTTAACACGGGTATAGGTCCGAATGACACCTAAATGGCCGGAGCATGGTGAGTCGTGCAGCTCGGCGAGCACTGTCGTTTGAAGGTGTTTGGGAACTACAAGAAGCAGAGGAGCACCGTCGGGCCGATAATTTTGGCGATAAAGAATGCCGTTTTCAATTCTGTAAGGAGTGGAAGGTGGGCGACTCGTTCCAGCCGTGAGGTCATTGATGATGGTTTGGAGAGTACGATCACGGCGCTGTTCCTCTGCGATGTTAAAAACGGCGGATCTTTGGAAGAGCGAGGTGCGGCCGACCCGGCCCGTGAATAAATGAACACATGAAGCACACAAAGCCACGCACACAGAAGAACAAAGGACGGCTGCCGACAGCGAGGGTGAGGATGAAGACGTTGAATTTCGGCCTCCTTCCGCAGCGTCACAGACCTCTGCACCAGCCGACACGACGGCACGGTCCGTGGCTGGGGGACTCACGTCTCTGAAGAAGCGCTCAAAACGTCGGGGGCTGGGGATAGGGGCGGGGGATCGTCGGTCGGCTTCGTCTGATATTCGTCTTGTCATGGCGTCTGGGCGGGGGCTGGACGACTAAGCCATGGGCTGGTGTTTGGTCTGCTGTTGCGATGACTGCCTCAACGAGGCGGGTTCACAGGATCATGGCGGCGCCGATGTTCAATGAAGGAGGTGAGTATGGCTACGCACCTCCACCATACTGTTAGGGTGATGCTGTCGGCGGCAGAAAGGACAGGGACAGGACACGATGATAGAACACACATACGATTTATGGAGCCCGAGCCGGCCCGTGGGGCCTGGCGCGAGATGGTCGTGCGCGCCACTGCCCCGTCGTCTTCACCTTCCTAACAATATATATATATTAGAAACAATATAGGCCCGATTACGCTACCGTTACAGACAGCTGATGCAACAGTAACGGGACGCGAATTGCCAGACAAGTGTAAAACTGCTGATCTCTTGGCTTCTGAGATATCATAGTTTAAAAATCGATGGCACATATTTTGACAAACTTTTCTTAGACCGTGATATATCTGAAAAGGTTCAGCAATTCAATGCACTCTGCCTGTTCAAATATAGTACTTATTTTGAAGCAACCTATCTGGTTGCTACATTGAAAAGGCACCTGTGACCTGTTTCTTGGCGATGTCATAATGTGAAAACTTCATCTTCGCAACAAAACTACCGTAATACCCGAGCGTTGCCCCATATGCTGATGCGCATTTTGACCGTGCCGAGTCTGCGAAACGACACAGGTATGTTAGGGCGGCTAAAACAAGTTTTGTACGCAAAGGAAGTGTGCGTGGGAGCTTCATATTCAAAAATTGCTTGGATTTACAATACACAATGGATTCGTAAATAAGAAATTGGTCTCCTTTGAACACTACGAAACGAGTCTCCCAGTATCTATAAATTCTGCAAATATCACTCCTGAAAAAAAAGTTATACACATGCACCTTAGATGCTGTAGATTTTGGGACATTGAGGCAAGATACCTGTGCTGCATGTCGGCATTTACGCTGTAGCACCACAAGGATATCCAAGAGACTTCTACGATGACACCGACTATCCCCCACACACACACACACGCGCACACACACACACACACACACACACACACACACACACACACACACACACACACACACACACACACACACACACACACACACACACACACACACACACGCACACACACACGCACACGCACGCACACGCACACGCACGCACACACACGCACACGCACACGCGCACACACACACACACACACACACACACACACACACACACACACACACACACGCGCGCGCACACACGCACACACACACACACACACACAGATGAACCGACTTCATAGAGCAGTTGTCTTGGCATGGGGACGAAGCGCAAGCACCTTGCTGGCCGGACAGGAACTAATTCATTTAGCCTTGACCCTTAGCTTTTCTGCTTAGGCGTTGCACTGGCACCCACAATATTGTTGTTATCTTGCAACAAAAGTTTCTCAGTTAAATGTTTTCACTGCAGTCCATCACATGCTTCAGCTCGAACTCACAAGGGGTTCATCATCACAGGCATCAGACATACTCTTTTTTGGTCTTATTTCGCTTCTTGATATCAGTGACGGTTGGCAGCGAGTGTCCTTGATTGCAGAGTTTCAGCTTTCCGTTCGTTTTGTTTGGCATTCTTGGCGTTCATGCGAACATTCACCTTGCTGCAAAATTTCACAAGAAAACGTTTGTGCACTTTTTTGTGAAAACACTAGTTTCAAAATGAGCTCACTCGTAGGTTAATTTTCACAGGCGTCGAAGTCGGAAGATTCTTTTTTGGCGAGTAGTTCCATGATGAGATATGTAACAAGTCGGCACCGGCTGGGCATCACCAATTGGTGAACATGGTTGTGTTCTACAGCATTTACACCAGGAAAAACAAGCCCTTCTATAACCAGTTTCATTGCGAGAGCATAGTCTTTCTATGCGAGCAAACGGTAGCCAACTTTTTCGTGCTGTCGATGCGGCCTTGCATTTTTCGCTCCTCGGGTTTCTCAAGGTGGTGTAAACTGCACGGCTGGCCACATAGCGCAGGGCCGGAGGGTGTGTCTCAGTTTTACAGCCCAGGGCCACATTGCAGGTATAATACGTTGCAGGTAGGGCGTCAAGTATCCGCTCGCTTGTAAAAATCTTGCCAGTTTCCGTCCTTTCTAGCTGTAGTGATCGTTGACAGCGTGCTCCTCAGCAGTATTTTGTTTACACCTTCGTAAATGCGCCTTTTACACACGTTATATTAGGAGCAAGCCAGTTGCCTATACATTCCGAAGCTATCGTCTAAGCTGTCAGTTTTCAGCTTGTCCCACGGAGGCCGTACAGCAGCACGAGTTCATCAAAGCAGCATCCGGGATGAATATTTGACTGCTTCTGTAGAAATAGAACGAAGGAGGAAATCGAATTAATCCAAAGAAAGATAATGTAATCGGAAATGGTTATAAAAAATCAGCAGAACCCATCCTTTGGGAATGATTATCTACGTTAATGCGAATAGCATCAAACGGTGCGGAGTTATGCGCGTTCGTCATGTGGCCGGCACACTCTAGATACACCAGCCCACTCTTGAAAGGCGATTCTAAATTTGTTGACACTTTCACAGCCCTGCGCACGATCTCCGCAGCCCAGCACGTGCGTTTGTGATCACTTAGGTAGGCTGAGCAATAGCACGCGCCATACGCACAACACTCAAAATGGTACCGACCAGACTTTCTGGCGTCTCAGCTAGTCTCAACCAACGGTACTCTAAGCGGTTGCTTATATCTTCACCATAGGACTGCGCTTACAGCGCTGTCACAGCTACCGGTGCGCGCGCGTTCCATGCTCGAGGGCTCATTCCAGCTCTCGTGAGGCTGAGCTAGATGTGTCTCCCCAGCGCGGGAGAGGGTGAGCTAGAGGGAGAGGGTGAGCGCGGGAGAGGGTGAGCTAGCCCTCGTGCGTAGAACGCTGCTCGCGCACCGGTAGCTGTGACAGCGCTGTAAAGCGCGTCCTATAGTAAAGATATAAACAAATGTTTAGAGGTGCGGTGAATGACTGCCTTCATTAGCTCTGTGGTTAGCGCGTCTGCCTGCTGATCAAAGGGTCAACGGTTCGAATCCCAGCCGGCGCCGGTCTTTTTTATGTATTTATCGACCCGCGGCGTAAGAGGTTAGATAGCCAGATAGATAGATAGATGAGATAGATAGATACATATACAAAAAGTGCGTGACGTATCCAAAGAATGCTATACGCATTAAAATACAAATAAAGAGAGAAGAATGCTCTTCCTTAAAGGGCAGCTGAAGTGGTTCCGTATTTGAGAGAAAACACTGGCATTATTTTGATCTGGTATTTTGGATCACGAACATCAAAATTATTTTTGAATTTGATGTGCTGAATGCCGAATGCGGTATAAAATAATAATATTAATAATAATAATAATAATAATATAATAATAAATGCTTATTGGACGAACTCATAAAACCATGCTACAGACAATAATAATATTAATATTAATAATAATAACAATATGCTCCATAGAGCTGCCTGGTGTGTGGTGGGATTTTGGGGAGCCTGAAGGGGCTCCAGCTAAATTTTTAGTATATGCCTCTGTTGTATGGATAAGCAAACTGGTCAATGAACCATATTCCGGCTTGCGTGCACTCCAAACTACAGCTCAAAGACCCGCTAAAATATAGGTCTTACTCGGCACTTGTAGCGGATAATTTCTGCGCTCCGATGACTCTACGCAGAAACGACACAATGTAGATCTTTTCTTTTTCACACTGGTGTGTTGGTTGCTACCGTGATAATCTATCACTTGCATACCTTGCGAAAATTATTCCAACCTGAACTCATAAATCAAGTCATTTTTATTTAGTTCTGCGCCTACAAGTAGCGACCAGATGAGCATTTGAAAATATTGCTTCCAGGCCAAAACCAAATCACTCCTCAGTATACATTCAGCGAAAAGTAAAAACGAGACACGAACCCACGATCATAAAGATTGAAAAGTTCTCACCCTGCCATGCCGTCAAGGAGCGAGATCTTCCCGTCGATTCGCTGAATAGTCCACGCTTTCGTAGTCATCCTTGCAGAAACTCAAATATGGACACTTTCACATCCAGTTTTCCGCCAAAGCGCGGATATACAACATCTGTACGGAATGACAGCACCGACAATCGCACAGCCACGCTCGCACGAGGTGGCGGGCGACGGTTGTGCGTTGTATTCCAAAATGTGTTCGATCTCACTCGAGAGTTGAGCTTTCGACCCTCGGCGTCCAGAAACCTACTCGCGTCTAGCGTTGCTCTTGTGTTCCTCTCACCTCATTGTCACGTGACCCAACCCGCAGGAGTAGCTTAACAAAGCCGTCGAAGAAACGAACGCGACGGACGACCGTTGAAAAAAACGCGACGCCGTGGCTCCATGTGCTTTTTTTTCTTCCTTTTGTCCTTTTTTTTCGTTGGTTTCGCCCAACTTCGCCTTGGACGTAGATGGAGAGGAAAAACTAAAGAGAACGTACATTGCAAAAAAGCTAACTATGAAGGGAGCCTTGCGAACAAGCGCACTACCAGTTCAGCCTACTCATGCAGACGCTCCTTAAAGGAGAGAAGGAAACGTTACGGCCTTAGCGTATAAGTGGTGTTGGCACGACACGACAGCGAGAAGGAGAGGAGGAAGGCAGCGATTTTTGCAGGGTTGATGCCCTCACCACAAACTTATGCAAACGCCGCCACCTTCACATTTTTCGAAACAAATACATAAATGTTGGCAGTTGCTGTGCCCTCTCAACGTCCCTTAATACATAACGTCCTTCGATTTCGAGTAAAACCCGATATTTTCCGACTTTTGCACTCCGAACACGTTTTTAATAACAGGGATGAACGGAATTCTTCCACGAATCCGGAAATAGAATTACACCCTTTTCCAAATTACACTGTTACAGAAATATTTTCTAGGAAACAAACTGTTGGTAGAAATAACGTGGCTATCTTCAGATCTAGGAAACCCTTTTCCTGATTTTGATTATCTGCAGTGACATCGGCCGAGGCCTAAAATCCCGCTTTTTGTATATTGTGAAGTATTGTTTGGCGATCTTTTATTTTCGTTTAAACAATCGAAAAGAAAAGGATGAGGAACTACCCCCAAAACTTTGTTGGGAAAATAAAATCAGATAGTTAGTTTCTGCCTAATAGAAGTAATATTTATGCGCATTGCGAATGTTCGAGTAAGATGTGATCTCGAGAGAACACTAATTCAGCTTCAAAGATGTCCAGATACCGGACAGGACTGCGAAGCAGACGGAGATGCTGCGCATGTAAATTATGTAAACAAAAAGGATTATAAAAAAAAACTTAAAAAACTAAGAGAGTTGCTATACAAGGATCTGATGCTTCAGTGTGTACTTCAATAAGATAAATATTCTGTATAATGAAAGCGAACATTGTTCTTATTGAGAATTATACTTAAATATAAATGGATATTCATATATAACCAGAAAAACACGATTTCCAAAATATTCCGGTTTCTTCAGGATTACCTGCTTGGAAAAAAAAAACACGCAATGTTTACCTCAATTTTAAAATATGTATATATATGAAATGCAAAAACAAAGGACCAAATTATTTGTCGATCGGGTTAGGTTCTCTTTTTCTGTCACAGAAAGAAAAGCGGGGGAAAGGGGGAAGCTATATTTTGTGGCACACGAGCGTTAGAATGAAAGAAGCCGTCTAAGGGCTTAAACCGGCCTTGTCCACTATAGTCTTCGCACATCAGGCGACAACAACCCGTGTGTGATTTTATTGGTTTGTGTCTATTCACACCCGCAGATTAAGCTACCTTTCAAACTCTTTTAATCACCAGCTTAGAGTTTTGACAAAACTCAGGTGGAAATTCCTTAAACGTCCTTGTCGAATTTTTTCGACATCAGTAGGTTGTGACGACACATTTCCCTGCCGTTTCTTTTATCTATCCTTCGGTCTAACGCCTTAACCCGTAATTGTATAATACCATATAGAAAGCCGTAGAGCTGACTGTTCCACGTCACCTAGTGAGGGCCAGCGAGGGTGACATAGTAGGCACGATTGGCGCGTCGGCTTGCGGTAGAACTCTTGTTCTGACCGATTGAAAGCAAGTTTGAACCGAACGTTGACGTGGCGCTGACGTTCTATGTGCCCGAAGGTGACCTTTAGTAGACACCGTACCATACTCAGAAACATGTTTTTCCGCACAGATGGCGTCGGCTTGACACCCTTCTAAACTGATCAGGGATTTGATGGACTGTTCAAGTGGCTCGCGACTGTACTAAGGGCACTTGTGCAGGCACTGTGCACATGTTTCCTCAATGGCGTAATAAATCGTTTTGTACATAGGTCGGCATGCACACACAATGTAGAGGTGTCCGGACACCCGAGATCGGAGGCTTGAGCCCGAAATGTTTCTACTGAAAGGGCACTTCTTGAGAAACCTCCGATGCAAACAACGCATTTCCTTTACGGGAAAGAGCAGTCAGCTACAGTACCTTTCAGTTGGGGTTCAACTGCAGCTAACGCTGCGATTTGCTGGAGCCCATCAAGCAGTGCTGAAAGTGCATGGTCATGGCGCTCACTACCTTTGAATGTTTGCTATAAATGTTGTCTACCACCAAATGTTGTCTACCACACACAGTCAATGCTATCTAATCTTGCGTTTTTCTTCGACGAGTTATTGGTTCAGACGGTGATTGTAAATACACAAGAGCAACAAATGGCGTGACGATGCACTTTCTACGCCGCTTGATTGGCTTCATCGGATCATAGCGTAGACTGCGGTCAGGCTTAATATGAGACAAATTAAAAGTATACAGATCAGAAGCCATTTCGCAGTTTTGCAAAGATCGTATACATTTTTTTGAATACGTTAGCATTAGCACGTTTGTTTTCCCGAAACTTCGCCGGTGTCGGTCCGTGTTTCCCTTTTTCAGCGCCATGCATGACTTCGTCAGGAGAGTGGTGTAGTGATGAGGTATCGTGTTTACAGATTTAATGTCTCACCAGGCGTCGAGGAGATAGTGGGAGGGTAAGGCGTACTGACCTCGGCCCTTCGGACCGATACGAGCGTGGCACTGCTGGCGGAGAGAAACAGACGAGCAGCTGCCGCGCCGCTTTGGAATACGGCCCAGTTCAGTTGCCGCCTCGGCGAATGATGTGGATATTCACATGCCACGAGTGAAAAAGGCAGTGAAAAAAAGTTTAAAAGGGTCCTAATTAATTTGAATGTTCTCATAAGTAATTTTAAAGGGTAATAAACGAGAGGAGAGCTGTGGTAAACGATTGGTAACAGGTCCTAAAAGAATGGAAAGGGGTGAAATGGAGATCAAGAAAAGCCAATGCTGACGCGTTTCCACCACATAAATCCCATTGATTGTCGAATGTTTTTTTTTTTTTTTACTCATGTCACTTTTTTTGTTTTCAGATATGCATGAGCACAAAGCGGTATCCCACCCTCCAGTTTGGGGTTGCCTTGTTTAGCTTGGAGTTCGAAGATGGAACCGAGAAATGCAACAAATTTGGAAGAGGGAGGTTCACTCACGTGGCCGGTTATTGGCGCGCACAAAATGTGTCGCAATACATGAAGAATGTAATAAGGAACCCCGACTTTTTGACGCTCAACCCTGCTTGCTGATGTTTCACAAAAAAAAGAAATAAACAACAAGAGGGCAAAGCTTGTGGGGTGTTCGTTCGATCAGTTTTATATTGACAGTTCCTAGACAGTCCTTTAAATTTGTAAGTTATTTCGCAACCAACGTTTTTAAACTGATTGACCCGATTAGGCAGAGCACAACGTACATTTACGTTACCATGTAACGTGTCTCTGTTGAATCTATGGGTATTTAAAGGGAAGCTGAAGACGTTCTTAGAAAAACGAGGTAGAGTTGAATTCGAGAGCATTTTTATCCCATGAAAAAAGAGACGTACGCCCCGCCTCTTTTTAGTGGATCTGCTTGGCCATCACGTTCAGGTGAAGAGAGTGTATGACCATTCCGTGGCCTCATAGACTTTGCGCGGATAACAACTAAAGTAAATCTAGCGCCTGTCAATACTGCTCTAAAATTTTCTTCGCGAAACTTTTCTTTGGACAGGCGTGTCCCCAACCAGACTGTTTAAAACAAGCATTTATTTTCTTTCCAGTGGCCTTTTAAGGAGCGCCATGTAGGAGGATTATGGACTCGACAAAGAACTTGGCGACTTCCACAGCATTTCTCGACGGAAGGACTTGTGTCTAAGCGTACTGTGTAAGATAATCAGTGGCTAGGATTATCCATCAGTTTTCTAGGTTCGACTCCTGAAAAGCAACAAGTAGATCCGTTCCAATCTGCTTGAACGGTGCAGTTGGTTTGGCTGCAGAAGACCTGCAGGCTTCGTCGGCGGTTTCTTGCGCCGCTAACACTCGTGTCATTATCGTGAGGAGAGGTGGATGGTTGAAGAAATCTTGTTCTAGTTGTACTTTTAATGCGAAAGCTTTAACGGTACCCGGGAGCGGAGCCGGCGGTGTCTGTAACCGCAAAAAACGGCACCTAAAATCCCGTAACTCCGAAAAACGGCAGCTAAACTGGCTTCGACGCGTCATATCAGATACTTTGTCATGAAATCTTGCGCAGCCACTCGAGGTCAAAGCGGATGCACCACGGAAACAAAACACAAAGGAAAGCCCAACAACGCAGATGCCTCGTCACGGAGGCCGGCGGGTGCGCTTAAGGTCAAAGCGGACGAGTTTCAGAGATAAAAAACAAAGAAAAGAACAGCAACGCAATTCTTCGTCACAAAAGCCGTCGTGAAGCCAACAACGTTCGCCGCGCCTGTGCAGTGGGGGAGCGTGATGTTACTGCCGCATCACCATGTGCGATAGGAAGACGTGGCGCGCTGCTTGTGGGAATGAGCTGCGTGTAAAAATGCTTCCGTATTACTACATGTAAGCAGCCTTAAGTTTCTGTGCCATTGTTTTTACAAATACGGGCCAGTGTCAGGCTGTAGCCGAAATCTTCCAGACCTCGGGTCGTCGTGGAAGGCTTGAAAGATCTCCCATAGGTCGGTCGATAATTGCCAGGAGCCACGACGAGCTGTTGTCCCCGAAGTTATATTCATATATAGTACACGCTCTCGAATGGCGAAGGTCGGCAGGGCTTTGCACGTGGAATGGTACACCCGCGCCATTCCAGGTGCTCTATTAATGCGCACATCTCAGGATCGTGTCGGTGACGTCATGCCATGTCGTCGGTGTTCACCGAACCTAGGAAGCACGTTCGCTGTCATTGTCGTCGCTACTGCCGGATGTTATCTCGACAGGGGCTCTGGAAAGGCAGCCGGCGTCGCTCTGTTTGCCCTCTTAGATGTAGACCACCGTCATGTTTAACTCTTGTAGTTGGAGACTCCTCGAGCAAGGCTTCTTGAAGGGTCCGTGAGGTTCGCAAACCATCATGGCGAGTGGTGGGCTTTGAGTACGCGGAACGGGCTCCTGTACAAGCACGAGCTAAGTTTCCGTGATTGCCCAGACAATCGCAAGACATTCATTCTGCAGACGTGGAATAATTCATCTCCGCCTTGGCCATTGTCCAACTTGCGTAGGCGATGACTCGCTCGGTGCCTTCTTGCACTTGAACCAGTAGCACTCTCAGTCCTGTGTTACTAGCGTCATTCGAATCTCGGTTCCCGTTTCCTATGAAGTGTCCATTAAGTGGAGGACTCTGGAGTCTTCACTACACTTCTTAGAATGCCTGATCCTGTTCTTCGGCCCATTCGAACATCTCAGCTTAATTTTTTGTTGTTTGTAAAAGGTGCGAAAATCCTTCCGAAATCTAGTCCGAAACGCAGATAGTATGCACACAGTCCAAGGAATCTTCCCACGACCACCTTGTCTGTCGCCGCTGGAAATGCCGCGACGGGGCGAGTCCTCCTGGGTCTAAGCGAACGCCTTCGTTGCTAACCACATGACCAAGAAGCTTCAGTTGGTCACAGGCGAACCGAGACTTCGATGGCTTGAATGTGAGTCCGGTGGTGCGTATGAATTGGAGAACAGCTTGAAGTCGTCGCAAATGTCCGTCGAAGTAGCTTCAAAACACCAGAATGTCGTCAAGGTAGACTAGACAGCTGTCATTTCAATCCTGCTGGTACGATGCCCATGACACGCAGGAAAGTTGCTTGTGTAAAGCATAGTCCGATGGGTATCACCTTGAACTCGTACACTCACCCGGCGTGACGAAGGGTGTCCTCTCTCGGTCCCGTTCGTCGACTTCAATCTGCCAGTAACCGCCCTTCAGGTTCGTCGAAGAGAAGTATCGAGAATGGTGCAGCCCGTCTAGCGTGTCATCGATGCGGGGGAGTCGATATACGTCGTTCTTACCGTGACCGCGCTCAGCTGCTGATAGTCCATGCAGACCCTAAGCGTTCCGTCATTTTTAACCAGTAAGGCCATCCCATCCCCAACTCTCTTGAATATCAACGTCTTGGCGCATTCACTAAGATAAGAATATCAACTGAACAACAGCAAACATCGCATTGTGCCCAGGGAATATTTTATATGACAGTCAAAAATATAAATGAGCAGTATATGAGCTTTCGGGCCCACATATTTTTTATTCCAGTGCTCAACACTTTTTTGTCTTTGGATTTTATGGGTTGCCTTTACATAAATAGCACTCTGTTCAAAAATGATTTCAAAATAAGTCGGTTGACCCCATTCAACTCGGCCAGAACTGGATGCACCAAAAACATGAAAAAAAGATGCTGATTGTGTGTCGGGCGTTGTTCACAAGATTCCGTTTGCCTGTGGGTTATGTTACATTGGACAAACAAAGCGGTGTTTGAATGATCGTTTAATTGAGCACAAACGTTGTATTAGAAACAAAGATCAGTATTCAGAAATGTCAAGACATGTGTTAGAATATAATAATTGTGTACCCCTATGGAATTCCATATCGGTTGTGTTGACCGAGAGGATCATAAACGCTTGGTAAAAGAGTCCCTCCCTATTATTAGCCACGGAAATGCAGTAAATAGGCCGTCTTTTAATTTGCACACGGAGTTGAAAAGATTTCTACAATTTTTATTGTTTGGAGGTTACCTTTATATCTGTGTAGGATGTTGATTCGGGGTCTAAGTTTCACCAACGCCCCTTTGTTTCGGGTGTGACGAATGTCGGGGGTCGTCCGCCTTGG
>JAZHYW010046146.1:0-14708 GCA_037355805.1 Ixodes ricinus | reverse complement strand
ATATTAAAGTATTGCTTTGCCAGAACTTGTACGCCTAACCGTCAATCCCACAGCATGACACTCCGATTTTTTTACAGCGAAGCTGTATACCTCTACCAGCCAAGGAAATTTTCGTGTCGTTGGCGTTGTAAGCAAAAAACTCCCGGCGAACAATTGAAGGCAAAACAGCATATCTCCTTTGAAATCAGGCATACAGCATACAGCTCAGTATCCGTTTCAATAAAGAAAACCACAAAACAAGCATCAAAACCACATGATGGATGATAAGGCGCGTGTGAACAATAGGAACACCCTCCCACGCGTTCCGGTAAAGATTAGGTTTGCAGCTGCTTCGAAAGGGGTTGACGTCATTCGAAGCCCTCGTGTGAAGTGCAAACCGCATAATGGATGATAACGGCGCCTGCGAACAATGCGAAGCACGTTCCTTCTCCCCGCGTGTGTTTTCGTGTCGGCGTTCTCACGGAAAAAAAAAGACTTCAGAAGATTGAAGCGAAAAGTACAAACACCACGCATACAACATACAGCACAACATTCGTTTCAATAAAGAATAAGCACAAAACAAGCATCCTAACCATATAATGAATGATAAGGAGCTCCTGAAAACAATGCGAAGCACGTAGCGCTCACCGCATACGTTCCCGGTGAAGATTACTGTTGCCCAAGCTGCCGCGGCGACGGCAGCTTGCGACGTGGGGAGTGACGTCACTAGCCTTTCATATATAAAAGAAGAACCCGCCTATACCCCGTTTCACCTTACGTCCGGACGCAGCGGATGCTACGAGCTATCTTAGCCAATCCCGTTCTGTGGACGTGGCCCGTGATACGCTTTCCGCGCGTCGCTGTGCCCCCTCTCTAAGGTCACGTGACACTCACACGGCCTCCGATTGGCTCCGATGGCTCGTAACATTCGCTGCGCTTGAACGTAAGATGAAACGGAGTATATATAGCAACTGATTTCATTGTTGCTGCAGCACCGCGATGAATAGGCCACGCATAGTTAGGACTCCCCAGGAGCAGCGTGAATACTATAAAGTCGGTAACAATCAGACTTTGTGCCTGTCTCAAATACTCTACTCAAGATACTGTATTTCAAATACTTTTGATATATTTTGGTATCTTGCAAATACTTTTGAACGAGAGTATTTGATATTGTATTTTAGTTACATTTCTGAGTATCTTGTACTCATTATCTCAAATACATTTTTGACATTCCGCCATTTTCCGAGTTTTTCGGTATGAAGTGGTGTCGGCGTGGCACGAGCAAACGTGAACATTGTTTCGAGCAACGAAATCTTGTTGCTAGCTCCGATAAGCTACGCTGACTTTGATTGAGCTGGTGAAAAGATTGCTTTCGTGCCGATTGTGACCCATATGTCACCCCAAAGTTCGTACAATGAAGGTTTTCCCCTGCCTTCCCAAAAGCACCTTTTGTTTCCCAAATTCCTCCCCGAAAATTCCCCAAACAAAAGGGGTGGTTTTACCGAAGTAAAGATTGTTACACTGTGGCGCAACAGAGAACGGGAAACAACCCACGACAGCAAGGCAGACTTCAATATCAAGAAAATAACAAATAGAAGAAAATGAAAAGTGGACACAAAAAGAATACACTTTACTTTTTTCTTTTGCCTGTTGTATATTTGACCTTGCCACAACAAAACCTCAAGGTTTTTTGTTTTCTTTTTGTTGTTAGTCTGGCACTTATTGCTTCCGAAAACACTGTCTGTAAGCGAACGTTGATGAGCGGAGCACAGGACAGGAAACGAAATACAAGCAGGATGACCTCTCAAGATGTTACCAAAGCGTCCCCCAACGTTGAGTGCCTTTCTGAACGTAACCTACTTGAAGAAGGTGCGACCAGTGCCGTGGCTATTATGTGGGTTCTCTTTGTTACCCATTCACTCATTGCCTTATCCCAAGTTCGTTTATATTGAACTCCCCATATAGGGAATATGGATTGTAGTTAAACAATGCGTATAAAGGTGCGCCGCCGGACGTGAAATTCAACGCTGTCATTATAAATAAAATTACTTCGTTATTTTTTTGTCCCAGAAATGTTTTTTAACATGTATCAGTGATATCCTGCTTCTTTTTTTTTTTTTGTCCCAAGATGTTTTCTAACATGCATCAGTGATATCCTGCTCCTTACAGTTGGACTGCATAAAAAAATCCTTTAATTTTTTTTTATTTTTATATTACAATAAATTATTCTGGTAAACCAGATTTGCGCAACTGTATAATTGAGTTTGTCACTGACGTTGATACAAATTACGCAATGCGGAAGAATCTTCAAAAGTAATTGAATTACATCTCTAAGTATTTGTACTCTACTCAAAATACTGTACACTGAACGTAACTTCGAGTAGTGTTTTAAATACTTTATGAAGCAGGTATTTAGTAACTTAACTTAAATACTTTTATTGAGTATTTTGTTCAACATTGGTGACAAGTCAAGAACGAAGTGGAAGCTCCTCCCACCTCTTTTCACTTTAGTAGAGCGAAGGCTGGAGAGAGAGACGACCTCCTCTCCACCGTTCGCTCCGCTGAAGTGGAAACGTGTGGGAGGAGCTTCTACTTCGTTCTTGACCTGTCACCGGATATATAGCACCGAGAGCGAACACAAGCGTCGTTGCGATCGCCGCGCCCTGATTGTGGGAGGTGCACCGTGACGTCAGGGGAAGGACTCTGCTTCCGCGATCTCGCATCCAGCTCGCTTCTCTGACCCCGCTTCCTGGTTTGCGATCATGCTGGCCTACTGTTTAGTGCCGCAATGCAAATTCCGAAAAGAAGCCGGTTTTAGCTTTCACCACCCGAAGATATCGAGGTTAAAGCGAGCATGGACCTCGTTTACCCGGTGTACACGACGCTGGGTTAGGCCGATACCGACCTGCTTTCGTACCTTTTATAAGCGTGTTTGTCACTTTCACCTTTATAATTAGGTTACAAATCACGAAAGCTATCGGCGGAGGCAATTCCGCCGATGAACCTGTCGGTCCACGCGGCACAAGGTGACCGTGCGAGGGGTCGGTGAAGCGGCGGCGTAAGTGTTGCGGACGCTGGAATTCTCTTCCTTGCACGTTCATAAGCTTGGAGAATATTACATCCCGCTTTGCAGGCCTTACAAATGGCATTTATATCAAAGGCCTTTGGGCGGTCGGCAAATTAGTTCGCGTCCCCGATTCTGCGCGTGCCACTCCATGTGCTGGTTCGCAGGTTTTAAAGACCATAGGTCTGAAGACGCTTGAAGTGCTCGTGGAACATGGTTGCTTTACATCAATGTAGCTTGTTCGTGAAACATTGATATAGTTCGTACACGTATGCAGGCATGTTTTATTTTTTAGAAGACGAACAATTACTGAAACATAGTTTGTATGGTAGCAGAAAAAAACGGCCGAATTGGCCAGTTGCCTTGTTTGAGATGCATTGAACTGCCCAAAATATGCACAGCAATAGTACCGTCATTTGGAATGTTTATACTTTTCCTTGCATTCTTTCTTGATTCCCGCCTTGTGTTTTCGGAAAATACACCGTTTAGTTGGAATTGTCATTTCAAGGTATAATATACACTGCTGCAGGTCCCCAAAAGCTTCCCCAGCCTCCAAACACCCTACAGCTGGACTTTCTGACAACAGAGGAAAACAGAAGGAACAGCAAGCATTCAAACGGCTGTCCAATGGAGGATGCTGCGCCAGTAGCAGAAAGACGTGGAAGCTGTGAGGGGTGACAGTTTGCGAGAGAAAAGCTTCGGGTATTTTGGCTTCAGAAAAATTTGATTTAGCTAAAATCTCACTTTTAGAGCCTTTAAAACGTAAATTGTCAAGAGGGGACTAATAATGGGCTAGACACCTTCACTTACGTTTTTTTGCACATTACTTTAGTAATATTATTAACAAGTACACAGATACCATCAGTGGAATCCATTGAAATGCTATCTGAATCCAGCAAAAGCCAAATGCGAGCAGTATAAACATATATAAACAAAAAACTGGTATATATGCCTGTGTTCCTTCTTTGTTTACTTTATCCCTGTACTTGGGCTGTCTTACTTGTGATTCTCTCTCCATGGCCCAGATTATATTTAACCTGTTGCTCGAGCAGCATGCAACTTTTCTGCTTCAGCGCTTTTCTTTAAAAACAGAGATACAAAATAAAAACACGAAATAGTATACATAATCTGCCGATTCCTTCAGACCATCAGTAGCATTGATCGTGTGAGATGTAAATCTATAGCGATGCTCTTGCAACTGTGGCCATATTTCTTCCTTTTTCATATACCAGCTGCGATTCATGCGTTGCCTGCCCTGTCAACCATGCCTGATATGTTGGTTGAAGTTTCTCCTCCAGCTACAGGCCATACCTCAATAAAGCCACATATGAAAATTTACACCTCCTGCAAAAAACGCGCACAAACAACATTAAATACAAACGAGCGCGCCGATAGCTACATCGTCAAAGCCTCCACAGGGCGAGCGGTGTGAGTCAGGGAAAAATTCTGTCCTCGCCGTGACGTCACCCCGGTTCGCCGTAAGGGGGCGCCCCGCAAACTTCTCGGGGCTCATACACCGTTCCAAGTAGGTCGATGCAGAAAGGGAAAAACACTCTCGAACCAGAGCGCTGCGCCAACGCTCCGCTTACCCTTTCCCTCGAAAGCTCGTCTGCTTCACGGAGTGGACTGTTAGAAAGCACGTGCGCAGTGTACGGAGGCATGTTGTTTCGACAATGTTAGACGCCGCTTTGATATTATAGCGTGTTTTCGCGCGTGACATGGCCTATGCAAGAAAAGAATCGACCGGGCAGCACTGTGCTGTGATTGGTTGTACAAATAATTAAAAAAAAACGTGAAATAAACGCCGATTCAGTGCGCGAGACCCACGCTGTCAAACAGGATGAATGTGGGTGCGGACCGAAAGGTAAGCGGAGGGCGGCTTAGACATTGAAAAAAGAAAACAGTTGCGTGACTCCTGGTCCACTGATTTAATAACTCTATTTTTCTTCAGGTGGTAATTGGCAGGCGACGCCTGGTGCGGAACGAAAATGCGCCGCCAAAATTGAAGCGTCGGGTATGCGTAATTCGATCGTTTTTTTTTTTTTAATTGTCAATTTACCATGAATACGTTAGTGCGAATGGCCGAACGCTTCAATTACTTGCAGAAAATGGAAAACAACAGCAACACCCGCGATGTCCACGCAGCATCGACATCTTTTGGCAGCAAGCTGTCTTTACCTGGTCAACTCAAAACTGAAAAAAGAAGAGAAAGGTTGGCATGGCTGCCAACCTTTCTTTTTCTTGCTGGGAAAGTTTGGAAATGGAAGGAAGACGGAAAAGGGGGGGGGGTAGTTTTGGTCTGACGCCGCTGTGCACAGCAAGACTGGGCACAGAGCTCAGACTTTGGCTTGGCTTTGTGGTAGACTCTCCAACACGAATATATATATATATATATATATATATATATATATATATATATATATATATATATATATATACACAGCCTCGTGTAGTACACGCCGCGACACAGTTTGTGCACAAATAATTTTCACGCGAGGCGATTACAGAGAGGCACATCAATGTGCCAATATTGTGACAGTGGATTCTAAATCAGAAAAAAATAAACAGATCCGTCGCACTTGCTATCTGTACTCGGTATTTATATATCGATTCATATTTAAATTTGAGGTTTCTACTATTTCAATTAAAGCAGACGTGGCAGCGCAGGTCTGAGCCGCTAACCGCGCAGTTTGTTCAAATGTTCCCGGCGCCCCCAAGCTGCGACAACTCGAGTTCAGCGCAAATTCACATGCCGTAATTCGTGCCATCCTGGCTTCGTTCAATCCTCAATTTCACTAGCGATCCTCAATTTCACTAGCGATCCCCAATTTCGCTAGCGATTGAAACGCCGAGTTCGGTTTGGGAGCGACGACTGCCCCAGAAGCGCGCTAAAAATTACCCACAAAAAGATGCCAGGAAAGCAGGATGCACTTTTCCACATGCCTGGCATACCGATTAGGATAGTGCACGCTTTCCTCCATGGACGAAGACAATGAGCCGAGCGCGCCTAATACGGTAGCCGTGCCGGCAGAAGCAGCTGCGATCGGTGTGACTCGGTGAGCAGGGTAAAGCCCCGGTTCAGACACTTGCAGTTTGAGTGCGTTTGACTGCGTTGCGGCGAGAACCTGACGCGAGTCACCGGCACATCTGTGCTTCGTATGAAGCGTGGAATCCAATTCAAGGAATCTTCTTGGCACGTGATATAAGCAGCAGGGATGTCCTGGTGTCTCAAGGCCGCAACGCAGTCAAACGCAGTCAAACGCAACTGTGTGAACCGGGCTTAACAGTCCAGTAATGGCGGTCGGTCATTCGGGCGGGTTCAGATTCTCCCAAATGCCCGGATGAGGGTAGGCGGCGCTGCACTCGTTAAAAATGGCGCCGGCCAGGAAGCCCAGCTTGGAACGGTGCATAGGAGCGGCAAAGGGAAAAGAAACGGCAATACGACCACCAGCGGCGTGCTGCGACCGGCGGCGGCAGTTCGTGTAGTGCAGTAGGCAATCGTGGCAGGTGATAGCACAGCTTCGCTGACCAACCACATTCACAGCGTAAATTGGAGCCCCAACGTTTCTTTTTTTTTACCGATCACTGTTTAGTGAGCGTGACGCTGGGAAAAAAACAACGCGAAATAATAAGTTTAAATGGCAATTTTGAAAAAATCAACAGTACATTGCTAAAGGATTAGGACTTTGTCAGAGGCGTTAGCAATATTCTAAACAAAATAATCCCAAGGAAAGGAACATGTTTCCTTGAAAAATGGGAGTATTTTAAGGAAGAGGTTGCTGCCATCCAGAGAGAAAGTTGTCAGCTTCTTGCGCAGGAGTTGCGGTTGAATTCAGAAGGACGCCGAGCTCTGATTGGCTTAGATTGAAAGGATAGTGGGTAGACCTCAATGCTAGATGCCTCGAACTCTACCCAGTATATTTTTCAATCAGAGCCAATCAGAGCTCGGCGTTCTGACATCGTAGCCACCCCTTTGCAAGAAGCAGACGAACTCGCGCTCCGCATTGAAAGGTCTTCGCATTTACAGCTCGAGGCAAAGAGAGAGGAGAAAGAACTGCACGCGGGGCGAAAGAGAGCGACCCGGAGACTACGTCCGTGTATGAAAAATTACCTTATCCAGCCTCTTGTGAGTAATGTACTTAAACAGCGCTCTTTGTATTTATTTATTTTTGTACAAGAGGGATTGGGTGTGTTTGGCGTCACTTGCTCAGCTCTAAGCAAAAACAATCAAGCTTTCTTTTTTTCTTTTTTTTTTTCGGAACACCTGAGCGCGAGATTTAAAGGATTATGGTGCCGTAATAAAAAAAAAGTTTAATGAAAAGTAACGTGGGAAGTAATCGATTACTTTAGAGTAATTTTTCGATTACTTTTTTGAGGCTGTAATTGTAATTGTAATCGGTTACTTTTTAAAGTGAAGTAATTGTAATTCAATCGGTTACATTTTCAGTAACGTGTACAAGTCTGCCTATTGATCGCTGCCACCCCAGCGGTAGCCGGCGCAGAATCATCGGGAAGCAATGGCGACGAACAGCGCAGTAGACTGGTGTCCCCGTCGTGATTACGACGGGGTTTAAAAGGGCCCTGCAATCATATTTAAGCGTCTACCTTTTTTGCGGTTTCCACGTCTCTTGGGGTTCGGGCAAGCCAGCGGGCACGGAAGAGAGTAACTAAATATCAGTGCGTCATATTTTAACCGGACGCCGCGGAAACCTCCTCACCTACGGGGGCGACCTGCGGTGCCGAAAGCGCGCGATATGTGAAGGTCTTTGGTCCTGGCCTTACTACTGGTCAGAGCCGCTAAAAGCTTTTTTTTAGTCGAAATACAAAATATAAGTGGCGCGAACCGTTTCAATTATTTATGAAAGTAGTTTTTGTTCAGTATTTTAGATCAGAAAAGAAACAAATGCAGTTTATAAAGTACGGAAACAAGAAATGACCCGTCGACATACCCGCCACCAAGCGGTGGAAAAGGCGGCGCATACTAGAAAGGGGTAGTGGGATCAGGCACCGACGAGCGGCGAGCGTAGAAAGGTCCCGGATGTACGCGGCAGCGCTGCGGTCGTATACGGGCTCGAGGATCCGACCGGTTCCGAGCGTTCCGAAGGCCTTCGGCGAGCAGGTTTGGCTTGCGGTTTGGCCGTTTGGCGGTATGGCAGCGCGAAGTGGCTCCCGTTCTGAACTGATCTTTACCCCGTGTTTGCTGTCGTTTGTGGCCAATGAAGTGTCATGCCGAATTAGTGTTTAATCGCGCAGCAAATGCAATACGAGCCGCCCTGGCTGCCCGCTTCATATAGCCTATCCAGACACATGCTTTAGTGGCGCCCTCTCGAGCCGTCGACACGGAGTGCGGCAGCCGTGAGCGCTCGCTGAGCTCACTACCCCTCCTCTAGTTCACGGCCACTCAAGCCACGACCAAGGACGTCATGAAGGAGGTTATTTTTGCTTGTTTTTGTAATTTTAATTTGCCTATAACTTTTAAAATAAAGCGAAATTCGAGAAAAGAAAAGTGTCATTAAGTTACTACGTTCAGTGCGCTCAGGTTCGGTGCAAATTAAAAACCAGTCAAAAAGTCGTTGGAGGGCCCCTTTAAGGCAGTTACGGAAACCGAAATGCTTCCTGCGGTAGCAGGCGCATGAACCATCTGGAAGCAATGGCGACGAACAGCACAGCGGACAGAGTCCCCGTCGTAGTTACAACAGGGTTGAAGGCGGTTACGAATCCAGAAAGCTTCTTCCGTGGTGCCAATACGTCGAAAGAAAAACTCCTGCACGATTATGTCCATGTTTACGGCGTGAAGGAGGTCTGTTTTGACGGACAAGTGGGTGTCACGGCGCGCTGTACTCCGCAAACGAAACTGAGCGCGTCCGCAAAAACAAAAACTTCGGCAGAGACAGTTAAGACTGCTTACGTGTAGGAATGCGAAAGCATTCCTACACGCAGTGCATTCCTACAAGCAGCGGGCCACGTCTTCCTTTTTCAGACGGCGCTCCGGCGACGACATCACGCTCCCCCACTGCGCAGGCGTGGCGCGCCCCACCGGCTCTACGGCTTCCGTAACGATGCATCTGCGTTGCCGTGCTTTTTTTTTGTGTGTACGTGTTTTATTTCTGAGGCGCGTCCGCTTTGACCTTGGAGCTGCCCGCCGGCTTCCGCGACGATGCATCTGCCTTGCTGTGCTTTCCTTTGTGTTTTATTTCTGAGGCGCGTCCGCTTTGACCTCGAGTAGCCTTGCCGACTTCCGTGGCGAAGCATTTGATATGACGCATCGCAGCCAATGGGACTTTTAAATGTCGTTTCGCTCAGCCAATTGGCATTTAGGTGCCGCTTTTCGTTGCTACAGACAACGGCTACAAACGCCGCCGACCTCGCTCCATGGGACAGTTAAAGGGGCCCTGAGGATGGTGGTGGTGAAAACCTTTATTCTATAAATAGAGAGTTTGCAGGCCAAAAATGGCCCTTTGCACAGGTGGAGTCCTTAGTCCGGGACCCCGCTGGACAAAGCCGCTACCCGCGCCCGTTGGACTAGAGCCCTTTGAGACTCTAGCCCCGAGCAGTTGAGTAGGGCTGCCTCCCATGCTTCTCTAGTGGGGGAAGGATTAGGGGGAAGGGAAGGGTTCTATCTGACGTGCCCACACCATGTGAAAGTTATCGGAAACTTCCCCACAGTGAGGGCATCGCCCATCCACTTTCGGGTCAAAATGTTGCACTATTGCAGGACACAACAGGGTGTTGGTCTGCAGGCGCCTCAAGCGTTCGTTCATCGGCCCTACTCAGGCCCTTGGCTGGGACCGGGTAGAAGCCGATGGCGTTCGCGATAGTCTGCCAGGCTATCCCTGAACCGCAGAAGCGGTTGTCTAATCTCTGAGCCGGAAGAGCCTGGATGAGGTACCCGGTGGGAAAGCGCTCGGGCGGCCGCGTCCGCAGCCTCGTTACCTCGAAGGCCCTGGTGGCCCGGAGTCCAAACGATGCGTTTAGGTGAGGGGTTCGAATCCATCACGGCTCGCTTTAAAATGCGGTAGGCTAAGGTGAAACCACGCCCGCCAGGTAGTGCTCACAGGCTCTGCGCGAATCTGTGATGATTATCTTCGAATTCGGGGCCGAGGCGGCAAGCGCTATAGCTACCTCCTCGGCCTGCACGGAGTTGACGGCTCTATCGCACCCGCACACCTGGCAGGATGGGTGGCCGCGACACTGTTCAATTCGGCGTTGGATGGCGTCGTTAGAGGGGTGAGCGTCTGGGCTTGCCGGATGAAGGATGAAGGAAGCGTCATGACGGGAAAAGAGAGGAGGTGGAGCAGGGGGAGGGTCCGTGCATTCCGGCGCAGGATCATGAAAGGAGCTGTACAGCAATTGCAGTGCTTTGCTTAAATAATTTGGGAGTTGGTGTCACGACTTTTCTGATGGCTTCACGGGCTTCAGTGGGCACGGCGGGACCATCCCGGCCGCAACAATAAACCCTCTCCTGTTCTTAAAGGCCTGTTCACACATACAGCGGAAGGATAAATCAGCGCTATATACATGAGTGTTTCAAAGAGAGCTCATGTGGCGCTTCCTAGCGCGTGACTAAGTTCTAACATAACGCGCGATTAGCGTTTTTGTAGCACCTTAGTAGCGCCTTGTTAGCGCTTGAGTAGCGCCTTGTTAGCGCTTCTTGTACGGCGGTTATTGTTGCGGATTAGGCGCGTGCACTGCGGTTACGGTTCCTGAAGTTGGGTGTGCATCAACAATACATCGCTGAAATAGAAACGCGACAAATGCTCTTACATACGCAATTAGTGCATATCTGTGTGGACGACTTAACACCCAGAAGAGCCTTCTGGCTGCGCGAAATCTTTCGCTACCGAGATACCGACGGGCAGCGGCGTAGACTTTCCATTTTCCCGGGGGGCAGGCTGAGAAGTTCCCCGGGGGGGGGGGGGTGCTGCGCGCTATGTTTTTGCCAGAACCGGAGATGGAAGCTAACGCAAGCACGCCGGGATTCCTATTTCCCACGTATTTTGTCAATAAAGGCAACGTGGGCGTTATTTTGTTTACATCCTACTACTAGAAGCTCGTAACATGGCACGTAAACAGCGTCTCGATAATAATAATAATAATAATAATAATAATAATAATAATGGTTTACTTTCCAGTGCCGACAAACAACTTAGCGTTCTATTGTGTGGTGCACAAACATGGGTGAAGTATTATACATTTAAGACAAAATACAAATCATCAAAGACAAACTAACAACAAACACAAGCAAAAAAAAATCAAGGCCCGGGCCCGGAGGGGCCTCTGCCCCTGAATCCCACCAGGGGGCACGAGCCCCGTTGCCACCCCCATAGTCTACGCCTATGCCGACGGGTATCCGGCGAACCTTGTTCCCAGGCTGAGGGACCGATACACAGAGCTCTTTCAAAAGTGATAATTTTTAACTGCGTGTCTTTGAAACCAGGGTCACGCATATCAGAATGGCGAAGTGGAATGGCGAAGCAGAAGGACACGTGTGTCAGCTGCTCCGCGGGATTTCACCACAAGCAGCAACAGATTGTTTGCTGTGTGTGTTTAACCCGCTTTCACGGCAAGTGCGTGAATATCGTCAACGATGACTACGACCTACTCATGCAAGATGGGGTGAGCCAGTACAAATGTGCGAAATGCGTCAAGCGAAAAAACAACGACGACGACGAAGTTCTTACGCCTAGCATTTCAACCACGGAATCTACGGTGGACGTGGCAACGGACACCGATGACGTTCTGTGTACTGCAGGTTCATCGACATCAAAGAAAGACATTCAAGCGGTACTGGAAGAGCTCGTCGACAACTTCGCACGACTAAAAGCGGAAAACGTCTCGCTACGTCAAGAGGTTCGTCGTCTCAACGACACCGTTTCTTTGTTCGTGAGTCAACGCTCCACGAATATTTCAGACAGAACTGACGGTTCTCATCCGTTGTCCTACGCCTCTGCCACTGCAGAGTTTCCCGCCTTGAGTTCCCGACAGCAGAGCCTACCGAGACCTCAAAGTGTGCTGCCAGCTGACACATCGATGAATATCATCGGACCAACTGGGCCCCTTCCACCTGCAGCGCCTACAGCCCAACGAGACTCCGTTCCGCGAGGCACCGTGGATGGTGACGGCTTCACCCTTGTCACCCGCCGTAAGCCCGTAAAGCCCTCTGTCGGAACTTCGAAAACATCAAAGATAGCCGTGATTCAACGTGCTCCACAAAAAAGTGCCCTGTTTGTGTCAAGACTGTCCCCGGAAACAAGTACGAAAGACATTGAGGATTTGGTCGCGGCTGTTTTGCAAGGTAAAACTTTTGTATGCACGAAATTGAAAACCAAACTTCCTTACTATGCGTCTTTTCACATTCTCGGTGACAAAGAAGTATTTGAAGCGATAAACACCGTGTCTGTCTGGCCAGAAGGCTGCATCTTCAGGCAATATTTTGGACCACTTCCTGCGTCGCGCCACTTCGATAGTGCCGAAAGCAACGTCGAGGCTGGTGCTACTGCAACGTAATGCATCGATTTTTCTTTGCATTTTTAACCTCTAGCCTCATGGCCGAATACCATGAACTTCTATTGCCTGTTAAACTAAAGCGATATGCAGGAATCAAAGACTCGACCACGATCTTACATTTAAATATACGCTCTTTGAAATGTAAAAGTGATAATTTCATTACTCTTTTAGATCAACTCTGTGTTTCGTTTCAAGTGGTGATGCTTTCCGAAACATGGTACGTAACAGATGACGATGTTCTTATCGTGCCGGGTTACAATCACTTCTTTTTGAATCGAAGCGGAAAACGAGGGGAGGTGTTTGTATTTATGTTAAACAGGATATTAGATGCGAAATACTCGATGACTTTACCGAAATTACAGACGACTATGAAATCGTAACTGTGAAACACGGACGTCAGCTGCTTTCTGTTATGTATCGACCGCCAGCTGGTAACTTTAATAATTTTTTGTCTTTTCTTGAAAGGTATCTTGATTTCATATCCTTGAATAACTACTCACTTGTTCTGGGCGGTGACTTAAATGTAAATTGTTCAGAAAACTCTTCTCTTTCGTCACGACTGAGTAGTACACTCAGTAGTAGTGGTTTTTGCAATGTGATTGTGTCCCCCACCCGAATTACCCATTCTACGGCAAGTTGTATCGACGTTTTTATTACCAATATAAATACTATAGTTCGCAGTGCAGGTACTATTAGTAGTGACATAAGCGATCATTTACCAATTTTTTTTGTTTTCAAACCCGTGATTTATCGGGGAGCGTCGATAGACTATTAACTTTCCAAACGATAACCGACTGCCAACTGCGGTCCTTTCGCAAGCACAGTCATGCAAACAGACTGGACTTCTGTCTTCTCAAAGCAATGCGTGAACGAAGCATATGATGATTTCATACATATTTTTAAGACGATATACATCGCATCGTTTCCATATAAGACGGTCACTGCTAAAAAACGAATAAGAAAACCATGGGTCACGCCACCTATTTTAACAATGATAAGAAAAAAGAATCGCTTATATCAGGCGTACCTCTGTTCAAAGGACGACGGTGACCATGCAGTTTTCAAGAAGTATCGCAATCAACTCACATCTGCACTAAAAAAGTCAAAAACAGAATATCATAAACGTCTTTTTCATGACGCTCACAAGAAGCGTCCTGCGATTGTTTGGCAGTCGATAAACGAAGTGCTCAAACGCAGCAAGCAGAAGAATTCAATAGATGAACTTTCACTTTCTGGTGAAAGCGTGTCCGGAATACAACTATCTGAGCTCTTTAACAGACATTTTACTAACTTGCCTTCTAGCGCGCACAATGAGCATGCTTCCTCGTTTATCTCGCACCGTGTAGCAGACACATTTTCCTACAACCGACAGACGAATTGGAAGTGATCCGTGTATTTATGGGATTGAATAACAGTAAAAGCCATGACATAGACGATATACAAATGAAGCCCGTTAAATTCGTAATCAATGTGGTGGCCCCACTCTTAGTATCACTGGCATTCGAAACAGATTTATTTAAAAAAAGCCGTGAAAGTTACACTTATGCTGCTTGTGGAGGTGAGTTATACGGCCAGGGGGACATATTATAGGGGGCTAATCGTAACGATCAATTGGTCAATTAATTAAAATTCGTTAATTAACTTTTTAATTAATTAAAATAGACATATGGTTCCAATTAGAAACTTGCACAGCGTCACCGAAAACCACTAAATCAGTCATTTTCAGTAATACTTGGAGCGCGTGACAAGCGTAGTAGTGCACTGAAGTTACCGCTCGTGGAGCAGGTACAAAGCTAGAGGTTGAGATAAGGCGCCCGCGCGATTTTTCCGTCTCTTATCTAGCCCCAGCCTTGCACCTGCTCCACGAGTGGTAACTTTAGTGCACTACTACGCTTTTCACGCGCTCAAAGTCTTTCTGAAAATGACTGATTTAGGGGTTTTGGATGATGCTGAGCAAGTTTCTAATTGGAACCATATGTCTATTTTCATTAATTAAAAGTTAATTATCGAATTTTAGTTAATTAGCCAACTGATCGTTACGATTAGCCCCCTATAATATGTCCCCCTGGCCGTATAACTCACCTCCACAAGCAGCATAAGTGTAACTTTCACGGCTTTTTTTAAATAAATCTGTTTCGAATAAAAAATAACACCCGGT
>JAZHYW010046143.1:0-155413 GCA_037355805.1 Ixodes ricinus | reverse complement strand
TATATATATATGAAGATACATGTAAGACGTTGGTATATTTCTTTCAACATCAGATTATCAGTAATCTTAATTATTATTGAAAAAAAATCAAAAGCGATTTAAAAAGTACTTGAAAATCTGCTACCCACTCGCCTAAAAAATTTACGTTTAGGTCACTGGGGCTAAAAAATACACTTTTACTCTTTTCTTGAACATGGAGAATCTTCGACCTCGGCGTACTATTTCGACAATATTGGGGTTGTTATTTATACGGTCAGATAATTGGTAATCAAGTTGAATCAAACTACCATCAAAATTATGAGTTATATAGAGCGCCCTTCTGAACACCCGTCTTGAAAAAGAACTCTGCTATTGCTTGTTTTATCACAGATCAAAATGCAGTAAAAGACTATAAGATACACAAGCACAAACACGCATACTAAAAGCGCAAGTCCATGGTGCATGGTTTGCGCTTGATTGCTTTGACCGGGGATGAAAAACGCACTATAAGACGTTGAGCTCCGTGACATAGTGTTTTCTGGCTCTGCTTGATTGGCCTCATCGACCTGTTATGTCGGCTGCGCTCTGACTTACAGCGAAAATGAATTTAAACGTTTATGTCTTGCGAAAGCTCTTTCATTCACGAAATACTGACAAGGCATGTCTTAAATATCCGTTTGATTACATTCTTCACTGATTGATTGACTATGTTTTTAATTCTTGAATAGTTAAAACGATAGCTACTGGCTTGTGAGCCACTAACGAAATCGCTTTGCCAACTCAGCAGCGCGGAACAAAGCCAGTATCAAAGAACAAATTTTGCTCAGCTAGGCACTCTCGATCGAGTCGATGAGCTAGCTGGGCTCCGCTTCTGTGCGAACTGGGCACTGCTAGCACCACTGGCACGTTTGCTGGCATTTGTGTCAGCGGGAGCACGCGCTGAGCGTTGAACGTGCACGGGCGTGCAGCAGAAAGGAGGAAATTAAGAGCAGAGGAGGAACGGCACTGCCACGAGCCTGTTTTCTGGCCACACGGATGAGTGCCGCCATCTAGGGGTTGAACTAATGGCTTGTTCAAGATGGCCGCCGTGGGACCGCCGCCTTAAGGTGCAACCCCACCCTTGGTCAGTGTGATTCTGAAACAACAGATGGCGGTGGGATCGCCTTCAGGCCTGTACATCAATGCGAGAAATCGTGTGTGGTGGCGCTTCGATACAGTGGGGTATTTTTCTATATCCTGAATTTGGCATCCCTGATCCCTTGCTTGTTTTTCTCTGCACGAGCTTTCTTTGGAACGCGCACGGCTGCGCCAGTTCTCGTGCAAGGGGGCCAGTTGCCTACGCTCCGAGCTCACGTCTCCAGCAAATGTGGGCAGAACAAAAGGCGAAAATCGTCCTGAGCCAAACGGCGAGGCACATGCACAACAAAACAACCGACGCGTTGAAAAATATAAAATTGCCTGTGCGCAGTTATCGGAGATTTCAGAGGCCAATTACACAAATTTCAATGTGATCAGATTCATAATGTCACGAATGAAGGTGACGAAAGGACGAACAGTGAACTGAAAAATAAAGGTTTAATTGGCGAACTCGTGCCAAACTAAAATAAGTAAAGAGAAAGAGCGTCGAGGCAGCAGAAAAGCAAGCGGCGATTCGGCAGCGTAACAGAGAGCGAGAGCGAGACTGACTCGACAAGGTCGCGGGCAGCTGGTTATCTAGAAGTGCATCACTATCTCGAAAGTTCGGCAAAGAAGGTTCGAGCATCGCGTGCTCGGAGCGATGGTGAACTGGCACTTCCGAGAACAAGAGAGCAGGGCAAAAGACGTCTGGTGCAAGAATGAACGCGAATCTTCTAGATGTCCGTGAC
The DNA here is from genome assembly GCA_037355805.1 of Ixodes ricinus. Classification (NCBI taxonomy): domain Eukaryota; kingdom Metazoa; phylum Arthropoda; class Arachnida; order Ixodida; family Ixodidae; genus Ixodes; species Ixodes ricinus. Next base: position 153,569 of record JAZHYW010046143.1, on the reverse strand, counting down.
CGAGCGTTGCTTTCTCGGCTCTGCGGGTGGCAATATGACGGGCCGACGACCCTTTTGTCGTGCATGTGTTTGGCTCTTTGTAGATTTCCAGGAAAACGTGATGACGTGATAGACTTGGGTTTCCGAAATTCTAGCTTGAGGAATTAACTACCTAAAAAATCAAAACAAATGAACTATTTTTTGGGCGGTCAGGTGTCTGATTTAGGTAGCTGGGTGTTTATTTTGACCAGAACCACGAGACTGAAAAATACAAAAAAATGACACTCAGGTTTAGATGTTGAGTTTGGTAAACCGAAAGTAGGACTGGTGCGGGAGTCATAATGAAAAAAAAATGCCGAGGTTAACAATTGACTCACAGCAATAAATGATAAGAAATAATTTTAATACGAATCCAGTGATAAATGCAACGAATGGCCAGGCAAAGATTCTGGGTCTGTGGATAGCTTTTGCACATAGTTTAAACAATGTACAGAGTGTCACAATAAAAAATTACGGCTTTTTTTTTTATTGCAAGAATAAACATAGGCATCGCCGAACGCTCATCCTCCGACCAAAGGTAGCGCTAGAGGTCACAACCAGATGTCAAAGTTCAGCCCGATCCGATACCTTATTCAAAATTTATAAGTGATTTTCTGAAAAGTTCAATGGGATATGGCGGCCGACAGGGTTTTCGAATACATGGGGCTCTATGGCACCAGAAACCGAAAACGGTCAAAAATGGGCTCTATTTACCCATTGAAATTTTCAGGAAACCACTTATAACTTTTGAAAGAGGTGTCCGTTCCGGATGAAGCTTTGGCATCTGGTTGTGACCTAGCGCTACCTTTGGGCGGAGAATGAGAGCTAGGTGATGCGTAGTTTATTTTTTACAATAGAGAAAATAACCCTGTAAATTTTTGGTGACATCCTGTATTAGTTTTAATTTAGTGATTTATGCGCGCAAGTAGTAGTGTGCATAAATGAAAAAGACGCAAACGGGTAGAGTTTGGCGTTGTATAAAATATAGTGTAAGCACGCACATGGTACGCTGATTAAGAATGAAACAGCCCTACATTTTACACTAGCGTTGAGCGTATCGAAAGTTACGGGTGCATCAAAAGCTAAAGCTTGTACACATATATACTGCTCAGGCCGTTATGTTTGAATACTCATAGTACTCAGTTGGTGTAAGTTGTCTCCTGATTGCTTACAACAGAAAGAAGGAAACATTCTAACTCTGTGTTGATAGAAAAACTCCACCTGTCAATCATCTCGGCGCCGATTATGAGCATTCACTGCGTACCAACGGTCGCGTGCTTAGAATGAGATTTTCCCACGTGCTTTCATACAATCGCAATTGTTCTTGACAAACAACAATGTTTACTCAGGCAAGCGGTCACATGTGAAACTTAGAATATTTTATATTGATTGTGGCACACGTGGCAAGTTGCATAGGTTTTTTTTACAATCCGCGAAATAGAATTCTTCTGGGTTACCTTGGTCTCTAATGCATGTAGCACACAAAAGAGCACGAAATGAATCGCAGTGGGAAACGAATACAATAATGACAAACGAGTGTGTAATCACGCGAAAACTGAGGGCATTGCACATATACAGAAGGTAAGCTTTGTTTCACTAAATACATTACCAGTAAAGTATTTGGTTTTATCGTGCGAGCGAAGCGGAACATACAAGTGCGAGCATAATGCCCTGAACTACACTTCCAGTGAAAAAGGTCACCATCCAAAGCATCGAGCTCGCTTTTATAGCTTTTGGTGCGCTCAAACCTTTGAAAACACAATAATAATCAATTCTAGTATTTCAATTATTTTTATTAAGTGCGCTTTTGTCTTTTGCGTTCGCGTGCCATTTTCTTAGTTACATAATATTTTTCCAGAAGTCCGACATCTATAGTCTGTTTCATCACAAGTGAGAGCCGCATAATCAAAGATGTAGACAAAAAAAAAACGCGAACACGCGAACACACATTAAAAATTCAATGTAACGGCGCATTCAAAATTAGTTGTCAGTTTTTTAGAGAGCAGCAGTTTCGTAGGGCGACATTGTCACCCGTTGAAGATTATAAAAAGTGCAGTACAACTGTTAGCTCGGGATCTTTAACGTGCATTACGCAGTATATGTGGCAGAGGATCGCACGACGGTAGGATGCAGATGGGCGACTGAACCCAGGGTCCCTGCTAAAGCCGCTTGATAAAGGCGTTTTTTACAAGTACCGCCAACCATTGTTGTGGAAACGCACAAGACACGTGCCACGAGCGCGTGCTCCGCCGCCATTCGCTTTCAAGGGCCAGTCATTTTAGTGCTGGGCCGCCATTTACCTCCAAGGGCCGCTCGAGAGACGGGCCGCGTGCACTGGCACATTTGAGGTTACTTGAAAGACCGGCGCAAACACATCGAGGGGATTCAGTCCCTACAGGTTCTGCAGCGTGAGCTCCGTGCTTTGAACGGAGCTCGCGCTCCAGCCTTTCTCCACGTGCTCTGATCTGCGGTGCCACCACACACTCGGCCAACGATCCTCCACTGCACTTGGTTTAGCCTGTGAGCTAAATGAGCTACGCTTAGAGTATCGGCACTTTTCCCCCGATATTGTTGTGGGCGCCGCCATCTTGGTGGTTCGTAACAAATCAAATGCAACTGCCGATCATCATGATTCAAAAGTGCGGTGTCAGGAAGCTCACGTAATATTGCTTTGCTTTGTCGCGAACTGTTTAAACATTTGTGGAGGACGGAAAGGCGTTTCCGGCGATTTCAGATAAAGCTTCAGATAACTGACAACCATCATTTCAAACACCAAGATGTGTATGAAGCGTAGCTTATTTAGTGCCTCTAGTTTAGCCCGACCGCATAGGCACAGAAAGAGAACGAACAGCTTAACGTCGCGCTCTTGGCGCTGCTTCAGAGGCTCCATCAGCCCGTAGCGTTGGCTGCGCTCAGAACTAAGGTGAAACAAAGCAAATATTCAGATCTTAGGGTTTCACAAGTCAAACCAACAAAAATCACTTAACACGCCCAAATAAAAAACAAAAAAATTGCGGGTTTATTTTGACTAACTGGAGATCATTTGACGTGCAACCGAAATCTCAGATTGGCCTCTCGGCCGATATTTAAACCCGACAAATATGGATTCATGAGCCAGCGCGTTGGCTCAGAGACACTGAGACGATTTAATGTTTTGTGTTTTGTTTTAATATCATTGCCACTTAAAGGGGTCCTGCAACAGCGTTTTGACTGATTTTCAATTTGCACCGAACCTAAGCGCACTGAACGTAGTAACTTAATGAACTTTTCGTTTCGCAAAATTCGATCTATTTTAAAAGTTATCGGCAAATTAGAATTACAAAAACTAGCTAAAAATAACCGCTTTCATGACGTCGTAGGTCCTGGCTTGAGTGGCCGTGAACTAGAGGAGGTATAGTGAGCTCATCGAGCGTTCACGGCTGCCGTACTTCGTGTCGACGGCTCGAGAGTGCGCTACTAAACCGTGTATTGCATAGGCTGTATGAAGCGGGCGGCCAGGGCAGCTCGCATTGCATTTGCTGCGCGATTAAAGACTATTTCGGCATGACGCTCGATTGGCCATAAACGACAGCAAACGCGGTGTACAGACCAGTACAGGACGGAGCCACTTCGCGCTGCCATACCGCCAAGATGAGCCTATGTACGCTCCGGGACCTTTCTACGCTCGCCGTTCATCGACGCCTCGATCCGCACTGAGCCCATAACTAATATGCGCCGCTTTTTCCGCTGCTTGGTGGCGGGTATGTCGACGGGTCATTTCTTGTTTCCGTACTTTATAAACTGCATTGTTGCTTTTCTGATCTAAAATACTGAACAAAAACTACTTTCATATATATTGAAACGGTTCGCGACACTTATATTTGTATCTCGACTGAAAACAAGCTTTTAGCGGCTCTGACCAGTAGTAAGCCCAGGACCTAAGACGTCAAATTGTGCGCGCTTTCGGTACCGCGGGTCGCTCTCGTCGGTGGAGAGGTTTCCGCGTCGTCCGGTTAAAATATGACGCACTGATATTTAGTGACTCTCTCCGTGCCCGCAGGCTTGCCCGAACTCCAAGAGACGCGGAAACCGCAAAAAAGGTAGACGCTTAAATATGATTGCAGGGCCCCTTTAAGAGCCACCGAGGTGGTTTTTGAAACAAAAATATAGTCAAACCATTCTGATAAGCATAGTTTGATTGCGAAAATGATTTTTGCAAGTGATAAAAACACTAAAATGTTTTCGCATACGTGGCGGAATCTGAAATGGCAGAATGCATTTCATGGCGCCCATTTCATTTGGATCGCGTCGGGCATGTGTACCGACGCACAGTAGAACGCGCGCAAAAGCAGCTGTGGTGCACCCGCGGCCTCGCGCTTGTTGTTCTGACATCTCTGGCTCGCTCACTGCGGGCATCCAGGCATCTGACACCCTGACATCTGGCGCTTTTTCTGTCTTTCACGTGGCGTTCCAAGCGGCACACGACGGAAAATGCACATCAAGCTGTTCTTGAACACGTGTCGCCATCTGTATTTTATATTAAGAAACTACAATTCGCCGTAACTGAATGGGAAAAGTTTGAGGTCTTATAACATTCTTAACGTGTAATATATCAATATGGAAGTTCTGGAAAATGTAATATCGAAGGATGCTTCATAATTTAATGTCTCGTTATTTTGATTAGTTGACGTGATTCCGTTTTTATAGCGCCATAAAATAATACCATTTTAAACTTTATTTTTTATTTTAAAATATACATTATCTGTACAGTTCGTTGCTTATTTTTTAATTTATTACATCCAACCGAACGCTCACGTAAAATATCGTGGACGATGGGACGTTATAACTCGAGAAATAATTTTTTCAATATTAGAGACTGTGGTCTATTAAAAGCTGAATAATTAACTAACAACTAAAAATAATCGTAATATCGAGACATTAAAGTATCGTTGAAAAGCAGCTCTTTGTTTTGACATTAACTTTATAATTGTAAGATACATAGAAAGAAAGTTATAAGCCATCAAAAAAGCACCAAAACGTCATGCACGGTGGGGTTGCACCTTAAGATGTAGCGGTTTCCTTTCGTCGTTAACGGTGCAATGGGACACATGACATCTGCAGCCACCCGCTGGAAAAAAGTGTCGATAATTGGCGGGGCGCTTTTGCCACTTTTTCTTTAGGAGTCGTCCCTTGACATTGATCGCACTAATTCACAAACCGTCTTACGTCACGCTCTACTCATGGCCAGTAGAACACCCCAAGAATGCTGTGACTAGCCTTCTACACTCCCTCATGCCCAGCCAAGATTCTATCGTGGGCCATTTTCTGGATAGTGTCGCGGAGGTGCTGAAGCACCATTAATTGGTGGATTTTTCGCTCACCTGGTGTTCGAAAAATCCGGAACAACAATCCGTTCTGTACGATGTACTCATTGGTGTTTCCGCCTTTTCGGCATTCACAGAGTTTCCCCACGTGTTCAAAGCAACCGTTGAGGATCAAGTCTTGCGTCTTCTTCTTTTCCACTTCTTTTGGCTTCTCAGATGAGCCGTCGATGAGGCTTACGCGCAGTGGAGTGCACGTCTTTTTTAATTTTTGCTCCTTGTCGTGATGGTTGCAGTAAGAGGATACTCGTCCGTTTTTCTCTGAACGGCTCCTCTGCGGCATCGACCTTCGGCAGGTCCCAAGACAAATCGTGGTTTTCCGGTGCACTAACACACGGAATGTTTACAGAGTATAACGCCATAGAGCGGAATTTCCAAGTATTTCGACGTAGTCTTTCCAGTTAAGAAGGGCGTCTCCGCATGCACTTTTCTTCAGGCAGGATGCTCACGGTGCCATCCAACCGAAGAGACGGGGCTCCGCGATGCCGTCAAGCCTTTTCCAGTAATCAAACCTCTGCGGTCCACCTCAGTATTGCAGCCCCTCTCTCTTAGCACGGTGATTGTCTTCCCTTGAACTTTTCCGGACGTAACCCGCATATTAGTTACGAATGGATCGGATTTAGATACTGCGTTTTACTACCGGTACCTTCGTCCCGTCCTTCAGCTCCAAAGAGTCATTTTGCGAACAGATTTCTGTTGCCCTGAGCGAATCTGACCACCAACGAGCAGGAAATCTCGAGGCTTCTCTTGGTGCTTGCTCCGGCACTTACTTTATCAATGTCCGACCTTTCTACATCGGCGGCATAGATTAGGTTTCTTGGCCCGCCAGCCACACCTGCACTCGGAGGCTAAGTACCCTGTCCTGCCACACAAAAAGCATTTAATAGGGGGTCGCTGGCCTCCCGAAGCCCTTCCATTCGATCTAGCGGGAATAACTTCGCTTGAAATCTTATACCTTCCTATGTCCCTGATGGGAACATCCTGTTCCTGCGCTTCTAGGTACCGATCAGCCAGGTCGGCTATAACGCTCAATTCTTTACCGTTCCGGTCCCGAAGGAAGAGCGACAGTTTCGGTGGCACTCCCTGATGAACTTCTCAGTGACCAACATGTAACGCAGCCTGTTGACGTCTATCGGTGCCTCCGAAAGATCAACCCACCGGTCGAAAATGCTGGTCAACCTTGCGCGAAATGAGTTGCTGTTTCTTCTTTTTCCGGTTTTGCGTCCCGGACCTTCTCTCGAAGCACTCAGCCGTTAGGCGGAACCTCTGAAACATCGCTTTTCTTACTTTGTCGTAGACGACCGAGCCGTCAGGGCTATGTTTCGAAAAGACGCCAAGAGCCTCTCCGGTCAAGCAACGCTAAGCGCGGTGGCCCACCGCTCCCGTGGCCAGCGCTGCCCTATGGCAGGTGTCTCCAAATGGTAAAAGGTAAGCGACTAGATCGTACCTCCTTCATCGAACACTGGCAGCCAACGCTGGGTGCTTTTCCCCAATATTTGCTCAGTCTCCTCGTCTGCCTAACCGAGTAGCGCCGGCGCCGCGTTCTGGCCTATAACAGCTTTAACTTGGTTTCCTCAAGCGTTTTCTTTAGATCCATCAGTGGGCACTCAGCCTCCTCCAGGACTTGAGCTACCTATCTGGCTTTGTTTCTGTCTTCCAGCCTTGCACCTCGTTCCCCTTTCTGCTGGCTGCCTCAGACGCTCTCGCTCATTGTCTTGCCACTCCCTTATTTTCTCTTCTTCAAGCCCTAGCTTCTTTCCTTTCGAGATCAGCTCTGCTACCTTATTCATGTGTACGCCACAGCATGTTACACTTGGTGAGGTTTCCCCAGAATCAAAAATCTTGGCGTGTTGTCTAAACATTCTCTCGATCATTAATGTCTGTCTCTCTCGCCCTATGGTAGCCTCTCCACCCTGGTCAGTTAGTCCTGTGGCGGACGCCAGTTTTGTCACAACCCCCCAAAAAAAAGATCGAGAGAGAGTTTCCTGGGCGTGACGTTAAAGTGTGGACCACTGACAGAGTGATAGGGTCACGCTCTGGTAGAGAGTCTGACCAATGAAGGGGAAAATGACGTAGGAGAAAAGCACAAAAAATTTTTTTCGTTTTGTGGTAGTATGACCGCTAACTAGGATACATACACTTTGCAGAAATCACTTTTGTAATATAGAATATAACGCTTCCGAAACCAGGGTTTAAACATGCTTACAATCACTGATAAGCCTACTACAATTAGCCAATAAAAATATGCCAATTCAAGAAGTTACAGTGCAGTGCGAAAAGTCTCATCTGCGGAGTCGATGGCAGATGACGTCTATCTGCGCGGTCCATCTAAGGTGGAGGAGTTCCGGTGGTTGGCTGGCTCACTATGGGCTGGGGCCCCGCGGCCTCGCACGCACTTCTTGATATTGCACGCACACATTCGATAAAACTCCGTCATGTACTTGGCGTGGGTCCGTCAAAGTCAAAGTTCCTGGGCGGTAGAATCCACGATAAGGCCAAATTCCAAAAGTGCACTTGCGTCGACGATGGCTTGGACACTGGGACGTCTGTCCGAACCGGTCGTGGTCCAAGCACCGTTTATTGGGGCACCGGCAGTTTTTTGCCTGTTTGCGAGGAATTTGGATTATTAGAAACAGTTTAGCATGAAATCCCCGATCGCTCGACAAAAGTATGAGATAAAACACACGCATAATAAAATAAAATATAGGCTGCATAATTGCTAAAATGGGTCACATCCAACATGTGATTTGTTGACAGCAGACCAGCGCAATATTCCATTTTTAGTAGACCGTTCGCTGCGAACTACAAACCCCTCGTGTGCGTGATCAAACTATGGTTCAAAGTGACGCCACGGGCTCCCGCCATCAACGCGAAAGTCTAGTGTACAATCGAATAAATGTCTCCATTAAGACCGGTTCTCACACGCAGCGAAGCGCTGATGTTGCGCTGCTCACGTGTCGTGAGCTACGTTTCGTCTGCCATGAGCAACAGTTTTGACGGCGCGATACAAAGCTGGTGACCGCTCCCGTCTGCATGCGCTTAGCGCAAGATCAGCGATATGCTTGTAGCGTTCCGCTGCATGTGTGGACAGGACTTTATGGTCAAGTGATCATGCCATGGTCTGCAATGCCCCCAAAATATGACATCGGTAGAACTGGCGTTTCGCGCGATACGATTGAATATGAGGTCTCTGTGCTGTATAACAAAATCAACAACCATGGTGCCAAAATCTATTGGGCAGGAGATCGAACTATAGGGGAGCTTTATCGAGATTGTTGTCCCCACATCCTCGTGTTTACAAACACAGGATAACAAAGAAATTGAACCTCGCCATGCACGGTCAGGACACGAGCGCTTCACTCTTACCAGTGTTTTGGATGCACGAGGAGCGGCCATTCGAATCGTCACCGATCGATATCGCTGATCAAAAACAAACAAGAAAATTCGGTTTGTTGTCCCCACAGCTGAAGCGTGCCGCTAGAGGCATGACTGTTCGATCTCCTCCCCAATAAAGCATGGCTCGCGCTTTGCAAGCTAGAAAACGCGCTAACAATAAAACACTGTCTAAAGCCGCAGTTAATGAATACACTATAAACAGAAGTACTTCGACATACCAATCGAGGTCCCTTGACTTGTGACTTCAGAACAGATCAAGTGCAGTGCTGCAGCGCCGAGAATCCAAACCGGACCTCGCAATGGTCGGAGACGACACAAGGAGAAAACGGCGTCTAGCTTCCGACCTCCCCCCCCCCCCCCCGTCCTTTTTTCCCGACGGACCCTATGTGCACATCTGCCAAACCCCCGCGTGAGCCAGGATAAGAAAGAATGCGGTGTAGTGGGTTGGTGGGAGGGGGAAGGGCGTCACGAAAATCTCTTTTCCCTCCCACTACACACACACACGCGGACACAGCACAGCCCCTAGGACGGGAGAAGATCGCCATTTTCAACACGTCGGTCAAATGACGTACAAGCAAACACGTTTTTGTTTCTCTCTCTGTCTTAAGTATTTTCAACTTCCAAAAGTGACTTTTTTTAGTTCGCATTTGTTTTGTATTAGTAGGGTGTTGCCATGGGTGACTTTCCGGGCGCGGTTCGTTCTTCGTTGTTCATCTGGTCAGATGTTACCTGAAACAGCGACGACGATGGCATGAAGGCTTCTGGATTCTGCCCCTGAATGTGCCTTTTGAGTGGAACGTGCCGTGCATTAAGTGTGTCGTTGCGGATATTGAGTTCTACATTTGACTACCCAGAAAGGTTGGTCACGGGGAGACGCAGAGACGAGGTTCGACTTGCTCTCAGTAACTCAGTTTTAGCTATTGAAGTGACCATTTATCCTGACTGCGAGACTCCGGTGTTGAAATCGCGGCTTCTACAAACTGTTAAGTTTCATTTAAGAGGACAAAAAGTGTTAGTATTTGGAGGTGTTTTGTCTGGATAAATGGTAATCTTTTGCGCGAAGGCAAATTACGTGAATGGGACTTCTGAAATGTCAAGAGGTCATTTTTGACGAGATAGTCGGGTGAAGTCGACTCAACACATTCGTTAACTCGCATTTACACAACGCGCGAAGCTCTACCATGTAAAGTCTTAACGTTCGTGACAATTAAAAAAAAATTCACCAGTTTCGTCCGAGTTTTGTCAACACTTTCAGCCGTGCTGGGCTGAGTCTCGCCGATTCCCAAGACAAGCGAAATAGCATTCGTCCTCTTGGCGAACGTTTCGTTTGCCTTCGGGGACTAAGCGATACAGGTGCATCCGGTCTCAGGGGGACTTATGCACTCTAAGAAAAAGGGAGTGTACACGGGTACTCCCCTTGTCCCATATGTAACTCCCAAAAACTACATTTCGTCGTTCTGTCCACTGACGTCGAGCTGGCGATACCAACTTTTACGAGCGGCTTAATAGTCAACCGATTCAACTTATTAAAATAGCTAATGTACTCATTAAAAACTACATTAAGACAATCAAGGTTTTTCGGCCCGGCTGTAAAACCTCTGTCATTTTTTTTTAGTCTTTGATACGCACATTAGCTATTTAGTACGTTATATTCAACAGCTATCAAGCCGCTTGTAAAAGTTGGTTTCGGCAGCTCGACATCAGTGGACAGAATGACGAAATGTAGTTTTGGGGAGTTACATATGGGACAAGGGGAGTACCCGTGTAAACCACCTATTTCTTAGAGTGTGGATGCTTTGCTCACGCACACCTTTCGGTTAGCCCCAGTCGAGCGCAGTTAGTCCCCAGCTTTTGCCCACGGTACCTAGCTTGAACCAGATAGTCCTTTCGGGGAGCAACTGGGAGCTCAGAGGACCAACTGCTGACGTTAGTCCCTTGAGGCCAACATTTTTCTTATAATGTATCATAGCGCACGAAGAGATGGTGTTGAACAGCAACTGACTGAAATGGAAAACATAAAACGCAGTGCACAGTAAGCCATTGAAGTTCCCAAGACCTGTCGTCCCTGAGACCACAGTATCCTCTTCTCTTATCTGCATTTGTTTTGTTGCTTTTTTATTATTTACGTGAGCCCAATCTATTGCTCTGCAGTGACCGTCTAGTTCCTTCTTGCCAACCGAAAGCCTTTATTTTTCGTTGTGTTGCTTTTCTTTCTTTTGCACTTCTTCTTGTCCCAACCTTCTTCGGAGCACTCCCCCCCCTCCCCTTTATTTCCAAGGAGATCAGAGAGAAGTCAAGAGGTTCCATCAGTCACAAGGCCTAATATTCGATCTGATGACGTGTTGGACCTCCTGACTCGTCAAACACGAGTGAAGAAATCGAATTTTGTTTGAGAGGTCCAGCCCGTAAATAGATCCAACGTGTCGAAAGATCCAAGGCAAGTCATGAGGTCCAACGAGTCAGGAGATCCATTAATGGATCTTTTGACGTGTTGAATCTTTTGTCTCGTTGGACCACTTGGTTCGGAATTCATTTTTCGAGAGCGCCCCAGCGCGCAAAAAGCCTTTTCGTCCTCTTCACTATCTTCCCGCAGGTGTCCGTCAAAATTACAACGGTAACGAAACGACACGTAATATTTCCTCCTTTACAGACCGCTTTTCTTGCTAAAATCGGATGGTATACCCAACAGCTGTCGTCTGTTTGCACAGTTTGGCAGCTGGAAGGTTTGCAGCTGGAAGATTGTGAGGTCATGTGGCATAATGTTATCATTGTGATTCCCCGCTAAATGTTGCGAAAAATGTTTTCGAGGAATTTATGGGGCCACACAATATGTGCACAAAACGCATTCAGCTCCCGCTGCGAAACCTCACTACACATGGCCGTAAAAACAACAACAACAACAACAACAAAGAAGCAAACTGATGTAGTCACAAGGAAACTAAAAACGGCTGTTGTGGAATTTGCAATCAATTTATTCGGTATAATTTGAGCTTGGACAGTACTACAGTTTCTTTTAAACGAGAACCGACAGTATAAACAGTGCATATTGCACAACTAGGCAGGTTTTTATATGGGGCTTTGATTGAGATAGCGCACAACTTCTACCAATTTTTATCAATCCATCAAAACGACTTATCAATATTTTTTTTCCTTTTGCCAGTGGAACATTTTGACAAGAAAATACGTCTCCTCCTTTTAGCACACTTCCAAGAACTGCGAACAAATTGGGAAACGAAAATCATTTCTTACACCATTGTCGGTTTTGGCTCTGCACTATAAAACTTTCAGTGACACAAATGCCCCAAAATAGTGCTATAACAGGTAACCTCCTTCAAGTGACGTTTTGTAGTAACGAGCGCAGTATCGTGGGAGTTCTGGGCAGTACAAATAAAGGGCAACACAGCATGCATCCGCCCGTAAGAACAAGGCCACATCATTCCGTTGTATCTGTTTTCATTGATTTGTATGCTTCACACCTCAAAATGCTAAAGACAAAAATAATCGTCAAAAAACATGAAATAGGCGCGAAGATGGCCGATGACAATGTCGGTCGTGCGGGATTCTGGTTGTCAAAAATGGCGGCAACGGAAAGCAAGGCCAGGGTAGAAGAGGGTGTACGCACGCGCACGGGAGTACAGGAGAAGCTCCATTATTCAAGAAGGTTATTCTTTCGATAAAAGGATTACCACATTGATCCATTCGTAAGGGGGTATGCACGTGGCGGTAGAATTATCCTCACTTTGCTGCCAGGGTGGCGTACCAGGTGGCAACAACGGCAGGCATTTGTGCCTCACCACTATCCCCGGGATACTGGTGAGGCCGGCCAGGGGATATTTCATTTAATTTTCACTTATTGGGACCCTCAGGGACCGAAGGCATTGCAGAGGGGTGAGATTATAACGTACAAGTTGAAAGAACACTCAAATCACGAATCAAGATCTAGTACTACGGATACAGCATTTTTTTCAATCAACAGCATTAAATATTGTGGCGATGGATGTAGAAAGTGATTCCATTCAGCAGACGTACGACGTTCGCGTACGTCTTGTAACCGAATGACGATGCTATATCTTGTAGCCGAATGCCTATGCGGCGCTACTCCTGGATCGCCGCATCGTCATTCCGTCTGCTCTCCGGAAGAGCATCCTGGCTTTACTGCATGAAGGGCACCAGGGTGTTCGCTGCTGTCAAGAATGCGCCAGAAAAGAACGTTTGGTGGCCGAACTGCAATTTGCACATCGAACATCTTGTAGCCGAGTGCACCAAGCGTGCGGAGACTCGTGTGGTACACTCTGATCCGACGATACAGACTCACACGCCAGAAAGACTATGCCAGCGCCTCGGGGCAGACCTTTTCCCGCTAAAAGGGCGTGACTGTGTTCTGATTGTAGACTGCTACTCAAGGTTTCCTGAAGTAGTCTCTCTCATATTAACATTTTCGTATGCAGTCATCGCGGCTGTGAAGAGTTGCATGGCTCGCTATGAAATTCCGGACGTCGTGCGGTCAGATAACGGACCGCAGTTCGCATCTCACGAGTTTGCCAACTTTGCTCAGGTGGGCGGATTTCGCCATAAGACTAGCAGTCCAGGGTACTCCCAAAGTAACGGTGAAGTGGTGGGCTCGGTGAATGCCGTGAAGAACTAATTTGCAAAAAGTTCTGATCCGTACCTGGCTCTCCTAGCGTACAGAGACACACCTGGTGTCGATGGCGTTTCTCCTGCACAGTTGTTAATGGGAAGAAAACTCCAAACTCCACACTCTTGGATCACCCGAACGAATCGAGCCACCATTGTCAAGCCATCAGAACTTAAAGGCGAGAGAAGCCGCAAACAAGTCACAGCAGGCAAAGAACTACAAGTTGCCAGCACACTTCAAGTCCTCCGACTCCCTCGAAGTTGGGAAAGGAGGTGCGGGATAAGGACGACAATTGCCGAGGCTGTACCCTCAACCCCGCACAGCGACCATGGTTATATGTGGTGGAAACGCCCAGGGCAACTCTGCAGCGAAGCCGTAGGCAACTTGTCCCCTTCTCAAACGGCCAGTTACCAGAGGAACCGCCAGCCAGTTAACAGCAGTTTACGCCTAGTGAGGGCCAACCAAAATCATCGCGCCAAAGGCTGAGCAAGAACGACTTCGAATGACGTACACGTTGCGGTCGTGTGATTCGACCGCCAAGGTGATTGGACTTATAGATCCTAAAAGGTTATATGTAGTGGGCGCTTCTAAGGTGATGGTGTTTTTCTTATTGTTCACCAGAGGACACCATCTTTTACTAGAGCACTTATATAAAGAGTGGCGCGTGAAAATAAAAGGGGGGCTTTCTTTTTGGTTACAGTCACGAGCTGGGCTGCTGTCACTTGGCTGACGTTCGCTCCGAAGGTTCCGAACAGCCAACGAAAGTCATTTCACGCATCTTTATATGCGTGAAGCACTGACGCGCTTTTACCCACCAAGGGAGCGCACACATGTGACTAGCCGCAAGAAAGGGCAATGAGGGACTCCCGATTCGCCCCGTGGCTTCACTTCGTGAGTTATCAACTAAACATCGCCTGGTCTTAGCTGCCATAAACCACAAACTAGACGAACGCCATTACACGCCGTCTGCGCCCTAATTATAAGTAAAAAAAAACGCTAAACTATATAATTTACATGCAGATTCTACAGTAGAGTAATTATTTTGGTCGTGTGTATTACAAAAACAAACGAATTGATAAAAAAATAAGCTGATAAATTGAACGAAGAACATTTTCTGCTTCATTTAGGTGAAATTTAGATGGAAGGAAGATCTCATTTTGCGCGTTTTTTATCAAGCAGTATATGCGCCAGCCCACTGTTTACGACTTTGTCCGTCTTGTTCACACCAAGTGTGAGCAATGCGGCTGCCTATAAACCATACTCTTTCACCGCAGCATCTCCGGAATGACGTCACGTCGAAGCCGCGCATGGTTTTTAATGTGTGGACTCCAGTTCTTTTTTCAGCCACCGTGAGCAGAGCTGGACGAATAGAGGACTAGTGGCATTTGCAGGCACGAGTAACTTATAGAAGAAACAAAGCGCTACATAGAGGGTTTACCTTCCTTGAAATGGTCTGCGGGTTGTCGTAGACGATGACCGAGTGGTTTTGTGGCAGCACCACACGCATTGTCATCAAGCTCTGGTCATAGGAACCCGTGAAGTTTTCGTAACCTGTGCACAGCTGAAGAGGCACATCGGATATGTTACGACTATACAGTGCGGCACAAATGACAGTAACGAGGGTTGGAAAGCACACCTAACTTTGCAGGGTCTCTAAGAGAAATTGTGCCGAGTCTTTAATGAAATTCGGGGATGCTTTGCGCGCCGAATGAATGCAGTATATTTCAGTCTTAGTGACTGAGTCATGACACTTTTAACAGTCTGGGATTCTCGCTAATCAAGGCACGTCAAATAGATCACTGTTTAAACATTTATGTGTGCTCAAACTGTTCACTACAAAAGTGGTAAAACGTGTTCATAAACACCAAATCGTACCATTACGATAAAATGTTGCATTTATCTGCGTAATATTATTTTTCATAGCTTAGAGAAAGGTAGAAATTTACTAAATATATTTTAAAAGCTCCCTCGAAAATACCTGCTAGCGATCTTCGATGGTAGTACCCTTAGTACCGAAGGAATTCTTTTTAATCTCGCGAGCCATTTCTAAATCTTTAAAAATAAATACCCAGGAGGGTCACCTTGATGAAAACGACACGATGGCACCGGAATGGATATGCCATTACCGTGACAACGATGCAAAGCTGAAGACATTTCTGTTGACGATCTCGGCTGACGAAGAACTGTTATCTGCTAGCTTAGCATCGTTGTCATAGGAATGTTATAGGAAAGGATTTCCATCTCACCAAAATAGTGTTTGCCTTGATCTCGAGGCTTTTTGATGCGTAATTTGCCGAAATGACTGCGGAAGTTAGAGAATTTAGTCGCCTAAGCGGTTGGAGCTGACCTCAAATACGGCCGCCTAGTTTGCTTTAAATTTACATGAACATCATTGCAGTAATAAAGAGATGAATATGTTTGAGTTAAAGAATAAATTGACGACCACGATTAATCTTGTTCTTCGTACCCGCCTGTGAGCTAAACTGAAGTGCTAAAACGAGTTTTGCCTACCTCCCATAATTTCCTGTTCAAAGTAGAACTTGGTTTTTTTAACACCTTGTATAAAGTAAACGTTCAATACTACTTCTGCCGTAATTATTGTTTGGTAGCGGTGCGTACCGACAACATGTCCATGTCTTGAGCAGATGTGCAACGTCTTGCCGAAGTCGTAGTCGGTGGCAGTGGATGCAGAGGCCGAATAGAACTGTAGTGCCCTCATCGTAAAGGACACAAGCAAAGACATTCTCCATAGTAGTGGTGTATATTTGCTAGGACGTACTCTAAAGATTCCACCTGCGTAAGGTGCAAACATTTATCATTAGTGAACAAAAATGATACTTGCACAGTCATATTTTTTGCTACTTCCTGTCATTAAACTAAACATGGTATGACGGGCGGGGAAATAGGTACCTACATTTTTCAGGAGGCAACCCACAAGGCTATGTTATTGTCAGAAATATTAAAAGCAAAGACAAAGCATTTGGGGAGTTGGTGAAGAACTTCTTATGTTACTTAAGATTATCTCGACCTCCGGCGCTATCGTCGAGTTCTCTGGAGAGAGGGCGAAAAGGAGGGTGTTATTTTATTAAGGTATATTAATATATTTAAGTTGGGGTGAGAGCTTAGCAGATACTATTTCTAGCTCTATTGGGGCGGTTTAACAGATATCACACCGGGAAAGAGTAAGGAGGGAGATACGAATTACCGCTTTCATAATAGGAATGATACACCAAAAATTACCTAGCCTTATATTTACCTTTTGCCTGAATCACGCTGCAATTTCCGTTTTAATTGAGCATCAAATGAGTGACTAAGCCAATCTAAACAATTTGCTCAGCGACAACACACTTTTCAATCGTCATTGGTTAGTTTACGCATATTCGTCGCCTAGATTCCAAAGTGGACACGAAATGAGCGGCGGATGCCTTGCCAACAACGAAGTGGCCGTATTGTGCCGGCAACGAATAGAATAATCTCTAGACAGAAACTCACCGGCTGTTCTACCCACACCTGCGTATTCGCTTTTTTCGGCAATGACGTAGTTACAAACTGAACGCATAAATAGCATGAGATGTCAAGCACATCACAACGTAGCCGTTTTGTGACGACCGGGACACTCTCAAAAGTGGACGCTGAATAGGTACCAGCAGAGGTACCAGCAGTCCTGCCCACAATGTCGTTGTTGTTGCGGGCAGAACATCAGGCGTTCCTTCGGAGTTAAGTTCCGTAAAGTATAGTTCGGTCATTCGTCTCGACGTCTAGTTTAGAAGTGGTGACATCTGGTTTCATTTAAGCGTCTCTGCGCAAAATGTATAAAATAAACTGCAACTTTATCAATAATCCATTATTTATAAAACTAAATAACAAAAGTTTTTTTCGTATTTTTAATCAGGTGGGTACTTGACATTTAATGTTTGCTCCCAATCCATACAATGAGCCATGTAGCATGTAATAGCCGACCCAATAAAAAGAACAACACGTTTGGTGATATTAAAAACCAAAAGCCGCTATAGAGAATATACCCCAAAGCAAACTTAGTCGTTTTGTTTTTGGTTTTTTACCCAAAAAACATATCATGCATTACCGGGTGCTGGTGGTCCACTGAAATGTAGCACTAGAGGTCGGAGCCAGATGCCGAAGTTTCAGCATTTACAGTTATCCTATTAAAAAAATGTTATAAGCGATTTTTTAAAAATTAATATTGAAACATTTGGGGGGCCTGTCAATCTACACTCACCATGGAGGCTTCAAGCGACCTATCAATCTATACTCACCATGGAGGCTTCAAAGTAGTTAAACGTCATGTTGTATGAGCTCGTCGTTGTTATCTTGCAGGTAGTTGAATTGTGCGGTATGGTATAATGCGTGCGGATTATTAATGCCTTCGCGTTCATGAATCTGAAAGAAGACAAAAAGGTATTTGAACACAAGGGATAGTGCGTCAATTAAATTAATCAAATCATGCGGTACAGATTCCTCTGGCGTTGCATTAGGCTCGAGGAGGAGGAGGAAAGAAGGAGAGAGAGGAGTGGAGACGTGGGAAGAAGGAAGGAGAGGAGGAATAGAGAGAGAGAGGGGGTGAGAAAAAAACAGGAAAGAACCCCCAAAAAGTTGGAGGTGAAAAAAAAAAAGAGGGGCATGCGGTTGCAAGTTTCGATGCGCCCAGCTTACAAATATACTAGTACGATCTATATAAAGTTGCAAATTATAACCAACTTTTTTATGAGAATGACCGTTAATAAAGGCTGCGACTTACAGACGCGAAAAAACGCCATGCTACAAATGCGATTGCAACGAGGGAGATATTAGGGCTGCATAAGCCGAACATTTTATTTCTCAACGTAAATTATAGTTATCTTCGGCACTGGGTCAATCCTGGATAAAGATTTGTTTCCCAACTTATTAGAATGGGGCTGTTCCTATTCCGCTTACAAATCGCCACGGTGCGCTTGAGCCGAGGGTATTAAAAATATGAACCCCATTAATTTATCTGTAACAGTAAGCCACCAGCGTTTAGTCAAACATCCAGAAACAGAGTTTTTAAATCTGCTATAATGCCCTAAGCCCGTGAAAAGCGTCCCCAACCCTCATGCCCCCTCCCCTTTTTTTTCACAACAAATATTTTGGGGGGCCCTTACCCAGTTTCCTTCTCACCCCCTCTTTCTCTCTTCCTCCATTCCTCCTCTCCTTGCTGCTTTCCTCCTCTTCAATCCTCCTCTCCCTCCTTCTTTCCACCTCCTCCCTCTCAAGCCTGGTGCGACGCCTGACGAATCTGTACCAACCATGCCGCTGGTGCGCGCTGCTTAGCACGTTGAATAAAGAATTATGCAATATTGAGAATAATATGAATTTTCGTATTTCAGTGAGCGCTTCCGCCTTATAACTGACACTTTCTGTAACAAAATTGACTATCGAATTTACGCAGTAATGACGGTGAAAGGAGTTTCAAATCACCTAAATCGCCCAGCTTGAAATCAATGGCGGCGATATGCACTGCGCGATGCATTTGGTGCGAACGCAACACTGGCACTTTCACTCATTTTAATCAGCTGCTCATGAACACTGGAAGTCTACCTCTTTGGTTAGTTCCCAGAAGGAGAAATTTACATAGCACTGGTACTCCTGCAGGTATAGTACTGAAGGGGTACGGAAACCAAATTCTGGAGCTCATTTCTTTGTTTCAACACGACGCAGGTAGCAGTAGAACCACAGAAACATAAATATTGCGCTAGAAAACGCAAGAAAACATATTTTAAAGTGAATTAAACGATAATCAAAAACCACCTGGTAGTTGGTTATGAAGCTTCAATGGAATGTCGTGACGACAACATGCCTCTGAAAGCAGCGCCACAGCGGTATGTCCACTCACTGGTATAGATTGCCTAGGCCTGAACGCAATACCGAGGCGTCTTGGTGGAAAGAGCCAAAACGAAGTGAGCCACCGTGGTTTCAGCTCTCGCGCGACGCGCCAACGCGTGCGCATGGCTCGTTGACGCTTCGGTTGTTCCCAGGCTTGGTGCGCGTGTCTTTGTCGTGAAGAAGTCGACGATGCAGAAGGATCATACAAATACGGCTCCAAGCCGAATCGCTTTTCGCCCACCATAGCCACTAGCGATCTGTTGACTAGTGATCGGGATCAGAATCATTTATCCGAATCTGAAGATTCGGAAAAGTTCGGAAAAATTCGGAGCGTTGCCATGGTTGCCAGATCACGTTTATGTGTGTTTCAACTTTTCGTGATATTAAATTCACTAAATTCTACAAAGTGCACAAAATATTGTTGTAATATAATATCATAGTAATGAATGAAATGTTCCGCTTTGTTTATAAGATTTCGGATGTTTGTCGAGAACGGTAACCAGACATCGCGGGAAAATTGGTTTCGGTTCCGGATTACGACCAAAATAGGCATGCTTGGTGCACGTGGAAATACAAGCGCATGTTTTCATCGCCCGGGCGGTTCGGCGACAGTCGGTTGTGGGGCAGGCGGGTTGAAGAGACTTTCTTGGGCACGAGGAACCTCCGGCGTTGTCGGCGGGGTCATGGCAGTGACCACCGCGGCTGCCCTTGCGGCGAAACACAAGCGCGATAAGTTCCTCGTGGATCTCGTCAGGCTTGGCGTGGCCGCCCCAGCCCGGCGGGATTCGGCGGACGTGCAGCCGGTGCAGCGGCGGGTCGACGGAGCGAGGTGATGTTTACGCGAAGATCACGTTCTCGTACTTCGGGGTTCCCGGAGACCGGAGACGTCGACCGTGCTCGCCCGAGGTTCGCAGCAGTCCCCCCCTCCCCCCCCCCGCCCCCGCAAGAGATCGATGCCGTACGTGCTGTTCGGCAGAAGGACATTTCGTGCCCATAATTACGGTCAAAATAGCACCAGTAGCACACCCCACACAAGTGAGTATGTTCGATTCGATTATCTTCAACGTGTGTCCACTGCGGTATTGTTATCGGAACACGGGAAACAATCTAAAACTCCTTGCGCCGTACTATCACAGTCTCCTGTACTGCATTTGTACCTTTCTAGTTAATTATATCTGAATTAGCTAGTGTTTGTTTCTGAACAATAAAGTTGCGTTGGACACCCCTGTGTTGTTTCTTTTTCATCAAATAAAGTTCACGTATACAAAACTTGCTGCCGAGAACGGAGAAACGACAGTGCGACGTTTTTCTTCGCCGGTGCCGGTACGCGGTCGAAGTTGGGACTAGCAACACTTTTCATCGCTCTCGCGTCTTACGCAGCTCTGGAGAAGGAGACGAATCATTTCCTTGCCTGAATATATTTATTGCGCGCTGCGCCACATTATGAATAATACACAGCATTTCGCTACATTTTATTTTACCGATCACCGCGAAACCGCGCAGAAACCGAGACCGTGCATTGGTTAGGCCTACGCCAACCACACCGATCAGCTCAGCTGGACCTGGCGCGCGTTGAAGTAAGACAAGACGAAATCTGGTTATATGCAATAACAGTACCTAAAAAAAACACAACTGACCGCATTCGCGAGGTTTACGACAAGGTTCACGCTGCCGTCTGCAACCAGCGACGAACCTGACGAATCTCCGAATCTGTCCGAATCCGAATCTCCGGTGATTCGTCCCATCACTACTGTTGACGTCTTCGTCTTCGCTAATGTCATCGTACCCACTGCCGCTGCCACCACTCTCGTCATGTTGACCCGCCATCGCACACTCAAGGCAGCTGAGGCAGCTGAGGCAGCTCTGACACCTCTGCGGCTCTGCCACTCTGCCGGCTCCGCGATATCTACAGCCCTTGGGTACTTCGACAAAGCGAGATTGTAACGCGTTGACGCCTCCAAGTGGCAAAACTCGTCACTACGGTACGCTTGGTCCTCCGAGGCATGATGACGTCAAGACGTCTGCCGGATCTCCCGAGATGCATCGCGCTCTTCGATGGCTGATTTTGAAGCGCTCGCCAAAATCCCGGCATTTAGAACCAAAAATATAGCCATCTGCTCAAAATACGACCGTGCGATTATTCATTACAGGCTTAGCTGATCATATTGAACTCATTTCTTGATGTTTTCTCTATATTTCAAGTTTCGATTCTGTATTCCTTTAAAGGCTTGGAAAAAACCTAAAACAACTACGAGCTATCTCTTTCCATAGTCCTAAATTGCATGGATGAAATAATTAGGGATCAATCATTTACGCTTTCCTACAATACATTAAACAGTCGTTTTGTGGAATGATCAAGAGCCTGTTTATATTTTCCCCAATAAATTTAGCGGAGCAATTGAATTTGTGTAACAATCACGTGACCTAAATTTTCCCGCTAAATTTAACGAGAAGTTATGGTGTCTATGTTGCAAGACCTCAATTCTCTCAGTTAGGTTTAGTGGGGAAAGTGAATTGGTGTCAAACTCATGTGATGTTAGGCCACGTGACATTCATGACTTCGATAAATTCTGTGAGGAAACACAGATGTGGACGAACGTATAAAATACATTTAAAGCGTGAAGTGTTTGGTAAGGAAACTGAAA
Source organism: Ixodes ricinus (assembly GCA_037355805.1). Lineage (NCBI taxonomy): Eukaryota > Metazoa > Arthropoda > Arachnida > Ixodida > Ixodidae > Ixodes > Ixodes ricinus. The sequence continues at coordinate 131,655 of JAZHYW010046143.1, read as the reverse complement.
ATATCAAAATTTTGTACGCCTGTCCATCCGTACATGCATTTCTTTGTCATATTTAGCGGGAATACTAGACTGGTGTTTACTTCTCTGTCACTTGATGTCACATAAACCGACATCACGTCACCATCACTTATTTTGACCAAATGTGCCGCAAGACAAGGACGGAGTAAGTAAGACAACACGAAGTGCTACTTTCAACAGAAGGTTTATTGAAAACACAATATTTATATACCCAATCAGGCTTCTCAAGTAAGAATTCTAATTCTTTGTCTGTTGGATGCAATGACGGGGCATTAATGCATTAGTCATCCCCCTGCATTATAATGTTAAATGACTCGAACATCTCTCTCGGAATTTTACTTCTCAGCTTTCCCAGAATCTTTGTTTTTTCCAGCCTGTGCCAAATAATTAACAACAAACGAGACGGAGGTGACGTTTTCATAAAGAAACACTCTAGAAAATTCGTGGAATGCGCATCTTCGGTCGTATACGATATTCCCATGACATGCGGAAAAGCGTACGTGGCCAAACTGGCAGATGCGGTAATGAAAGGGCAAGAGAGCACGCGCTATCAGTAAGGAATTCCCCCTGGGGCAATTTAGCTATTCATTGCGACAGATGCCCTTGCGCCCCGGAACCGGAAAAAAACAAAGATTTTGGGGAAGCTGAAAAGTAAAATTTCGAGAGAGATGTTCGAGTCATTTAACATTAGAATGCAGGGGGATGACAAATGCATTAGTGGCCCGTCATTGCACCTAACAAACAAGGTATCAGAATTCTTACTTGAGAAGCCCGATTGGGTATATAAATAGTGTCTTTTTCAATAAACCTTCAGTTGAAAGTAGCGCTTCGTGTTGTCTTACCTACTCCGTCACTTGTCTTGAGGCGCATTTTTTTAAATAAGTCATGTTCCAACTGGCCCATCTGTCGCTATTGATGCCTCATCATCAGTCATGCTTCTCCGCGAATATCAACGGGGAAAATAATGTCACGCCAACTAAGGTAACATTTCCAATACACCAATTCATTCTCTACGCTATATTGACCGGAAGAGTTAACGTAACGCGACGCGATGTCACGTGACGCATTCGTCATTTCACTCTCACAATAAATTTATTGTCATCAGACCTGACGTTACAAGAAATACACCAAATATAATTCAAGGCTCAATTCACCAAAAAATGTACATCGTACGATGTCAAGTGAGCTATAAACCAATTCAGTTTTCTCCTAAACTTAGTGGCGGGAAGAAACGATGTCACGTGTCCTTTCAGTTGTTCCGTAAATTTAACAGGAAAATTGACGTGAAGTTGCACGGTGAAACTTGACATATATGAATAAAATTTCTCCCCCAAATCTAGCAGAATATTGTTGTCATGTGATCTATAGATAAATTTAGTTTACCCGCTAAATATAGCAGAAAGCTGACGCCACGTTACCTATGCATCAATATTACTTGCTCAATGTACCACGGAAATTGATAAATAGATAGGTCCTGCCGTCCACTAAACGTGGCAACGTCTTCAAATGCACTTATAACGATGCACCTTAAAAGTGTGTTGAACATGTACTCATCATATGAAAGCAAAACAGTATTGTTTGTCTTTTGTTGAGTGACTTTCGTCGAAATTGTAAAATATATAAACCTATACTTAACATGCTTGAATGTTTTACGTGACTTTAACACTTGTGCTAAACTTACCTATTTGTCAGATTCGACCCATTAAAGGAGCCGTGCAATTCTAATTAAGCGTCTACCTTTTTGGCAGTTTCCACATCTCTTGGGGTTCGGGCAACCGAGCGGGCACGAAGAAGGTAACTAAATGTCACTGTGTCATATTCTAACCGCACGACGCGGAAACCTTCTCTTGCTACGGGGTACCCAGTGGTGCCGAACACGCGCAGCATGTGACGAAATCGTGACGTTGTCGGTCCTGGTCAGCTTCTTGCCTTACGACTGGTCAGAGCCGCTACAAGCTTCTTTTTTTGGTCGAAATACAAAATGTAAGTGGCACAAATCGTTTCAATTCTGTTATGAAAGTAGCTTTTGTTCATTAGTTCTAGATAAGAAAAGAAACAAATGCAGTTTAGAAATTACTTGTCGACATACCCGCCACCAAGCGGTGGGAAAGGCAGCGCAAACTAGAAACCGGTAGTGGGATCAGCCGCCGACGCGCGCCACGCATTGCTGTGAAACGGCGAGCATCGAAAGGTCCCTGATGTACGCGGCGGCGCTGCAGACGCATGGGCTGGAGGATCTGACCGGTTCCGAACGTTCCGAAGGTCCTTCGGTGAGCAGGTTTGGCTTGCGATTCGCCCGTTCGGCCGTTTGGCGGCGGCGAAGTGGTTGCCGTTCTGCACTCATCTTTACCCCGTGTTTGCTGTCGTTTATGTACAATGAAGTGTCAGTGCCGAATTAGTGATTAGTCGCGCAGCAAATGCAATGCGAGCCGCTCTGGCCACCCGCCTCATCCAGCCCATCCAGCCCATGCTTTTGTGGGGCCCTCTCAGAGCCGTCGACATGGTGTGCGGCAGCCGTGAGCGCTCGCTAAGCTCACTACCCTTCCTCTAGTTCATGGCCACCCAAGCTAGGACCAGGGACGTCATGAAGGAGTTTCTTTCTTGCGCTGTTTTTACAATTTTAATTTGCCTTTAACATTTTAAAATGAGAGCGAAATTTGAGAAAAAGAAAAGCTTCACTAAGTTACTACGTTCAGTGCTCATTAGGTGTGCACAAAGTAGCACTGATCGGAAGCAGAGGCCAACTGCATTGACAGAAGTGACCGACTCCATTTGTCTCTTAAAGCTCTGCAATTTCTCTGCATTTTGGTCTTGGGATTGCAGCTTGGTGTCAAGTCCCCGCCGAAAGTATTCGTGATTGAGTAATACCCGCTGTACGCCTTTATGCTTGTTAGCATTATAACGCAGAAAAGCCGGCGTCCGGCGTTTGGCTCTCGCAATCCAGCACGTTCGACGGGTGCAGTCGAGACAAAGGCAGCTGACTTTAGGTCTACCCACTAATCCTTCCAATCAGAGCTCGGCGTTTCAACGTCTCTCCGCGCTCTCGTCTCCTCGTTTCCCTCAGTTTTTCGGTGCATTGTGCTGTGACAGTTTGCATTTCCACATGGTTTTGAAACGTGTTGGCTGCGCTTATCTCTTATTTTTGCTCGGTAACTGAGTTAATGTTTTGCCCTAATGCTTGGACATTGTCTGCAGTATGTAATAAATAAAATAGAAAATTGTCATTCGATTTTGAGGTATAGCATCGGGTGCTTTTGTGCAGTATTCGCGTAATGGTGTATTCGTTGTGTATAATGTGTTTAAAGCGGCACTGCAACAACGGTTTCATTGTGTTTTTTTTTATTTGCACCTAACTTGAACGTACTGAACGTAGTAAATTAGTAAAACTTTTAATTTTTTAGAATTTCGCTTTATTTTGAAAAGTTATAGGCGAATTAAAATTACAAAAACAAGCAAAAAACAACCTCCTTCATGGTCGTCCCTGGTCCAGTGGCTTGGGTGGCTGCAAACTAGACGAGGGGTATTGAGCTCCAGCGAGCGCTCACGGCTGCGCGCACTCCGTGTCGACGGCTCGAGAGGGCGCCACTACAGCTTTGGCTGGAGAGGCTGGATGAAGCGTGCCGGCCAGGGCGGCTCGCACTGCAGTTGCTACGCCACAAAACACTCTTTGTTGAAGCTTTTTGGCTCGAAATGTTTGCCGTTTTAGGGATGACACTTCATTGGGCATAAACGACAGCAAACACGGGGTGAAGATTATATCAAAAAGGAGTCACTTCGCGCAGCCAAACCGTCAAACGACCAAATCGGAAGCCAAACCTGCTTTCCGAAGGCCTTCGGAACGCTCGGAACCGGTCAGGTCCTCCAGCCCATACGACCGCAGCGCCGCCGCGTGCATCCGGGACCTTTCTACGGCTCGCCGGCTTTACAGCGTTGTGTGGCGCACTTCGGCGCCTGATCCCACTACACGTTTCTAGTTTGCGCCGCCTTTTTCCACCGCTTGGTGGCGGGTAAGTCGACGGGTCCCTTCTTGTTTCGCTACTTTGTGAACTTCATTTGCTTCTTCTCTCATCTAAAATACTGAACAAAATCTACTTTCATAACTAAGTGCAACGTTTCGCGCCACTTATATTTTGTATTTCCACAAACAAGAAGCTTTTAGCGTCTCTGCCCAGTCTTAAGACAGAACCTGAGCAGGGCCGACAACGTCACGATTTCGTCACATGCAGCGCGTTCGGCACCATGGGGTGCGTCCGCAGTAGGAGGAGGAGGTTTCCGCTGCGTCCGCTTAAAATATGACTCACTGATTTTCGGTTACTGTCTCCGTGCCTGCTGGGTTGCCCAAACCGAAAAAAATGTAAAGACCGCAAAAAAAAAAAAGGTAGACGCTTAACAAGGATTTTAGGGCCCCTCTAACTGGTTTATATAAAAAGAGTTATATCGCTTCAAACATGTTAAGCCTAATAAACTGTGCAACTTCATAGTGAAATCAATATTATATATTCGTTATCAATTTATTCAGGTAAAAACCTTTAACAAGATACCGCTGTGTTATTTATATTAATAAGTGTTGATCTGCTATCTCCCCTTAAAATGTTGTGATTTGAAAAGAACATATATTTCTACATTGACAATTTTACCCAATATGGGTAAGATGTTGGTGAGTTGTTAAGTATCTTGTAGAGCTCTTAAGTTTTACTATTGAATGTTTACTCGTACATTCTTCTCAAAAGTATCACCTAGATATATATGATTGTTCTTAATTTCCAATGAAACGATTGAAAACACCTAAAAATGTCTTAAAGAAATGTTCCCTTGATACCACATGAAAGTATAGAAAACAAAACGAGGGTAGAGACTTACTGCAACAAACTGGAATCTGGTTCACCAGGCAAAATTCACCCCACTTGGCTGCCTCTATGTTCAACAGATTTGACTACTGGGCACCTGACCGTACCAAATCCTGAGGCTTTTCTTGCAAACCTGAGGCGAGATTGGCATTGAAATCGCCGTAAAAACATTATGCACTATTTCTTTCAACACTGGTAGCCCCAGAGGTCAGTGTCTAATAAAACCAAAAATAAAGCACCGCGGATGACGGCATCTAGCGGAGGCATTTCGAAGTTGCCCGAGTTTTTGCCATAGAGTTATTACAATAAACGCTAGAGGCTCAGCTGGCGCTAGTGTGCTGTTGCATTTTGAAGCAGACAGCAAGCAGTCAGAAATTGACTTCCGGTAATGCATTTCTATGGGAAAAAGCGAGTGCATTTTCTCTCTGCGCTCGATTATAAGAGCAAATATCACGAATAATTTGTACGTACTAGGCACATTGGAACATTTCTCAGTCACGCAGACGAAATAATTGGTCAGTTTCAGCATTTTTATTTGAAATTCGTGGCGTGAAAAACGGTGTTAAAACCGCCTCGTACGTGTATTTTTGTGCACTGTGGGACACTGTTAGCGCGAACACGGCGTCGACGCTTTCCAGCATGGGGGATATACGTGCCAAACGAACGAAGGACATGTGGAAAACCAAGAGAGACGGCAAGAACTACGCAGTAACAGTGGATAAGTAACTCCTTGTGCACGCAGACGATCAAAATAAATTGAAAGCCACGTAATATAGTCAGATTTGCAATAAATAAGTACTGCTTTATTCTTTCTGCTCATGAATATGTGCGAAGATGCTTGTTCTGGGTTCAAATCATCACCCGCACGCTCCAAATCTTTGCAAATAGGGGGAGCCAGAGAGCAGGTGCCCGATAAAAACTGCCCGACATAGGAAATAATAAAAAGACACACCTTTCGTAGCTCACGTGCTTTATTTTTTGCGTTCGAATGTTTCTTTAACCGATCGTAAAGATGCACGACGGAGTCATTTTCATCCAATGACAGGACGGGCATATTAGCAATATATAAGCACCACCGAAATGCTAGCGAACCTTGAACACACTCTACATTCCTTTCGATCGTTAGTTTGCTTAGAATCGTCGCTCGTTTTCACATACCTTCCTTGAAACAGAGGTTTGGGCCTGAAATAGAGCGAAGTTTAACATCGTTCAGTGGTAAAGAAAATGCTGTAACTAAAGCAATTACACTTTCACAATACCAATAAAGGTACATACTATCCGGTACAACCGAAATGACAAAAGTTATTCATGTTATTTTCCGGCGAAGAGACAAAATTCACGCGCGTTTTCCCATAGGAATACACAGGAGGCTGGAAATGTAGACTGCATGCTGTCTGCTTCAATTTGCAACCGGAAGTCCCGTAGACACTAGCGCCAGCTGAGCCTCTAGCGTTTATTGTAATAACCCTATGGTTTTTGCCGTAAAAGCGCATTTTGGACTTAAAACAAACGAGACATAACTTATCCCGTTTTTTCTGTTATTAAAGTTTAATAGGTAATTAGTTGTGCATGATACTTCGTTAAAATCTAGAGGTAAAATATTAGGTCACGTGTCTACTGGTCAAAATTGTGGGACATGGCGGCGGCCAACTGGTGGTCAATTTCAGCTGTCAGTTTATCGCTCTAAGGCCCTCTTCCTAGTTGTGAAAACCACATGGCTTGCAGGGGTGGGTTTCTTTTTGGCTTTCTGGTGGCGACAAGTGCCTCGTTAAAGGGGCTACAATCATATTTAAGCGTCTACCCTTTTTGCGGTTTCCACGTCTCTTGGGGTTCGGGCAAGCCAGCGGGCACGGGAGAGTAACTAAATATCAGTGCGTCATATCTTAACCGGACAGACGCGGAAAACTCCTCCACCTACGAGTGCGACCCGCGTAGCCGAAAGCGCGCGATATGTGACGGCTTAGGTCCTGGCCTTACTACTGGTCAGAGCCGGTAAGAGCTTTTTTTGTCGAGATACAAAATATAAGTGTCGGGAACCGTTCCAATTATGTATGAAAGTAGTTTTTTGTTGAGTATTTTAGATCAGAAAAGAAACAAATGCAGTTTATAAAGTACGGGAACAAGAAGCCAAGCGGAGGAAAAAGCGGCGCTTATTAGAAAGAGCTAGTGGGACGAGGCGCCGACGAACGGCGGGCGTAGAAAGGTCCCGGAGCATAGAAAGGCCATTTGGCGGTATGGCAGCGCAGAAGTGGCTCCCGTTCTGTACTGATCTTTACCCCGTGTTTGCTGTCGTTTGTGGCCAATGAAGTGTTATGCCGAAATAGTCTTTAATCGCGCAGCAAATGCAATGCGAGCCGCCCTGGCCGCCCGCTTCATGCAGCCTATCCAACACACACTTTAGTGGCGCCCTCTCGAGCCTTCGACACAGAGTGCGGCAGCCGTGAGCGCTCGATAAGCTCACTATCCCTCCTCTAGTTCACGACAACTCTAGCCAGGACCTACGACGTCATGAAGGAGGTTATTTTTTGCTTGTTTTTGTAATTCTAATTTGCCTATAACTTTTAAAATAAAGCAAATTTTGCGAAAAGAAAAGTTTCATTAGGTTACTACGTTCAGTGCGCTTAGGTTCGGTGCAAATTAAGAGCCAGTCTAAAAGTTGTTGCAGGACCGCTTTAATACAGCAGAACCTGCCCTTAGACGAACCCTCTCCTCCCCCTTGTATTATCTATGACGTCGGTTCAAGTTATGTATAAGGTCAGCAAGTGTTCTGAAGTACATTTTCGGTGCATGGGAACGCAAGGATGAGCACTTAAATGGGCAATATACAAAATAGCAGCAACCCTAGCAGTTCAGGTTCAATATGGGAGCAGAATACTGCCAACAGGTAGTTTCGGTTTCGGTTTCGACGGATTGTGCATCAGTCGTCTGCTCTCATCTCCGCACCGTCATTGCTCATGTCATCGTGGATTGGTCCACGCTTATCCGCGATGCAGCATGTACACCTTCCGTCTCGTCGCTACACACAAGAAAGAGCGAATAACGAAGCAGTTACGATTTTGCTGGCATGGGAGTGAGCAAAAACGCTGCGACGGGGAAGTCAAGCGAACGCAGCTCGATGTACACCAAACGCCATGCCAGCTCGCGGCATGCATTTGTTTGCGACCTGGATAACAGCTACTAAAACTACTACTATAGTTTTATAAAAGAAGAAAAAAAATGAAAGCCGTTTACAACTCCCTGTAATGCCGAATTAGAGCGCAGCTCTTGAGGAGGAGGGGGAAGGCACGGGAGGAGGGGGTTACGTGACCTCGGGGAGGGGGGGGGTCACGCGTGGCCTGGGGGTTTGCGTGACCTCGAGGAGGGGGGATTTTTCCCGCTAAATATAGCGGGAAAATTTTCCGCTAAATTTAGCGAGAAAAATTTTCCGCTAAATTAGCGGGGACAATTTTCCGCTAGATTAAGCGGGGAAAATATTCCGCTAGATTTACCGGGGAAAATTTTCCGCTAGATTTAGTGGGGAAAATTTTCCGCGAGATTTAGCGGGGAAAATCTTCCGCTAGATTTAGCGGGGAAAATTTTCCGCTAGATTTAGCGGGGAAAATTTTCCGCTAGATTTAGCGGGGAAATTTACCCATCATGCACCGCGCGGTTACGCCGACGGCGACGGCGACGCCGCTCAAGCCGGAAACGGGCGCCTAAGAGCTGCGCTCTAAAAACTGCTTTGCCGATTGCTTATTTCAATAAGGCTAACGCGGCACGTGACGAACCTCGCTGTACGAGAACGCGTTCAAGCGCAAAGCATGTATTTATTGATGCGTTTGTGTGAGGAGCATTAACCAAATGAGGGGTCAAGACACAGTCGCGGTGTTAGTATGCTCCTATCATTGACAATGTAGGTGCCTTAAGAATACGTCTTCTAGCCTCAACACTTCGTGTTTTATGAAGGTAGCGATTATCGGCATCTTTGTTTACTTTCCTGCGAGTCCTCCGGTAACAACGGCAACTCACACTAATCATGACGTAAGGACTGACGTTCAACCTGAGCGTTGTCGAGCCCGACAATTTTTACACATAGAATTTTCTTTTAACGTAGAGCTGAAGAATCTAGCGGAATTTCGACAGGGTCCAAATATTTTATACATAATCCAGTGTAGTTTTGTTTTAGATATATTGCATGCTTTTGAAGCAATGTCACATGAGCGTCCAAATTCGTTCTATTTCTACACAAATACGCCCGAAAGATTATCTCGTCGACTTTTCTGCATTCATTTGAAGACGTCGCCTTTTAATGAATTCGTGTGAATTTTTTGGTGATCTCAAGGGAAAGGTAACACTTGTCCTAGTAAATGGGACTAGAAGTTCCGCATACACTTGTAACGCTTGCACACACAATGCCTTCAACATTTTAAATCTAGAAAAACAGTCGCCAAACAGATGAACCCAGGAGGACCTACGTTATATTTGAAGAGCATGGCAGAGTGTCACCAATGTCGGGGTCCTAATTTTTAAACAAATATTGGTTTGCTTGATAAGAAAGCCTCAAGGTTCCATTTACTGTACCCCCTACCTGTTTAAACCACAAACCAAAAAAAGAAAAAAAGAAAACAGACGTTTGAGCTTGTTGGGTTCTCGTCCGATTCGCTGGGCCCCTGTCTCCGAATGAACATAACACAGCAAACGCATAGCTCTCGGCAGAACGGGTTTATTCCACTCACATTCTGCTGGGGGGTTTCGGGATCAAGAGAGGTGATCTAGGAAACCTGGAAGGGGTGCGTCGCCACTGTTTGCTGCATGCCGATCGTCCCTGCGGTGCTAGTCCACACCGCACCCTGTGGACGTCGCCGTCGAGGGTCGAATCCGGGGTCTACCTCCGGATCATGTCACCGAGGCCGTCGCCCGAGCCGACTTTGCGGTCGCCACAACCGCGAACGTCCGTCGTGACCCGTTCCCCGCGCAAGAATCCTCACAAACCATCTCCCGTCGTCCGTAGTTCCAGCCTGCCGCGCACCAGACAGGCGGGAGCCTCTTGTCTTCCTTCGTGGGCTGTCTCTCGCTGGAGCTCCCCGTCCGGCTCTGCCCGAAGTACGTGCAGGGCCTCGGGCACGGACGCTTTCCGGGTGGGGGGTCCTAGGATGTCCACCGCCGACACCGGCAATATCTTCAAGATGGGTCTCGAGGGAAGAGCCACTCGGCACCAAACCTCAAAAACGCCGTCCTCGCCACGGAGGGGACCGAAAACGAGTCCACAGGCGCCGGCGTCCGGTTGTCGACCAGATGGGGGCTGACAAGAACCCAGAAGCTTTCGCTTGTTGGTGTGTGATTTCTCGAACAATGCAACGAGACACATTGGCCGGAATTGTATCGCGATACAAGGAATACACCGAAAATATATTCCGATAAAGAAATACAAATGCCGATTGCAAAAGCGTTCCTACGCGCAGCGCATTCCTACAAGCAGCAGGTCCCGCGGTCTACGGCGCGTAGGACAGCGGGCAGCGTGCCTCGCTCTGTCGCGGCGCGAAATGGCTGAAATCGCTGAAAGGAGAACGTAGAACGCGTGGAGAGCCTCCCATCCGGGCCTCCGGCCACGCCTAACACTCGGCCTAACCCAAGAGGGAAGAGGGAGGGGCTCCCGAGCGCGCGCACCCTCTCCTTACTTTCTCGTTCGCCGGCATCTTCTCTTTAAGCAGCCGTTTTCCGCGGTTACAGTCAACGCCGACGTCGCTCCATGGGCAGTTAATGCTTTCGGATTAGGATTGTATCGCAAAACAGAAATATAAATGCAAGAAGTGTTTTTGAAATACAAACCTAGATATAGGAATACTGCCCAACACTGTCGTACACAGCTGTAGACAAAAGCGATCAGCCGAAGTACGAACAACCCAGTTCTGTCTCGCAAAATATATCCTTCAAGTACGTCCCATGCCGCAGGGTAAATTCCTGAGATGTACGCTACTTCGACTAATAAAACCGAGCAAATGTGCCACATGGAAGCATACACACTTTCAGAAGCTCGTTTAGCGAAAAGCAAGAGCGCGAAACCAACATCCGCCGAAATCTGAGCACAGTCACGGAGCCGTCTCAAAAACGTGTCGGACGTTTTCTTTTTTCTTTTCTTTTGTCTCGCTGAAATTTTTCTGGAGCCGACGGACAAGGAGTAGCGAGAAACATGGCACTGAAACATCTCGGTCCGCATACCCACTGATTTAGAGGTAAATCTCACGCATGTGAAGGGAAGCCACACTTAGCGTACTCTCGTTGTAGAGCAGTCAGTTTGCGCTTGTGGACGGAGAAAAACCGGGAGACGTCCTGTCCATACTTTTTGTCTAACTCTTTCGTATTTTTGAAGCTTCTAGTGATAGTTATATTCCGACTGACTAAAAACTGGTTTTCTTCAAGCAAACAGCCAAATGTCCCGCCCCCCCCCCCCCCCCCCGCTTTTTTTTTCTTTTTCCAACGCATACTCTATTAATCGTGAGGGAGGATTCGCCGAAGAAAGTCAGTGCGAGAGGGAAAGGTCGGAAACTAGGAAAGCTGAAGTGGAGAGGAGTGACCTTTTCCTCATAACGGCTTTTTCTTTGTTCCCCTTTCCCCCTTGGTGGGGCTGTGTTTGCCAAGGCTAGGAGAGGATAGGGACGAGTTAACGTCTTTTCGATTTTAGACACACGTTGCGGTCGCCAGATACAAAACGGCCAAGCGGCTTCCCCGATGCATATATTCTGAAGAATCGTGTCATCACTCCCACAGACTTGTGAAAACGACATTGACTGGTGGTTTGGTTACAGGGAAAGGATAAAGACAGATATCACACGTCTCTAAAAAAAGAAAAAAAGCTATGACGGGTCTTTTACACCATTCGCGAATTCTTAAAGGGTACGACATGCCCTTTAAAAGCTTCGATGAACATCTGAAACCATTCAAGCATATGTGATGGGTCCATTAAAACACTTAAGGAATTCTGATTGGCCCATGGACGGTTTTTCAATAGGGTCGACATGTTTCTATCACAAAATTAAGCGAAAATTTCGTAACACACCGACACAGCCGCGAGCGCACGGAAACCGAAACCAACCAGATTGAAGTCACCCAATGGCAAGACGTGGCAAATAGTAAATCACTTTTTAAAGCAATTTTGCAATTGCCCTTTTTTTTTTGGGGGGGGGGGCAGTATGATTGTATTGTAATTTTGCTACCAAATATTGGTAACGAACTACTTTATTTACCCGTTACTTTTTAAAAATATGAGCATATTATAGAAACTAGAGGGACATAAGTGCACGACCACCCGCACGACCGAAGCTCCAGATTGAGCGTTCGCGCTCATGCGTGTTTCTGTACTGCATGCCACTACACTGCGTTCATGCATATGCTGAAATTTCATGAAAGCTATAGGAACGAGACTGCAGATTTGAGGCTTTGAGCTGACGCTTGGCAGGCACGCTTCGAAAGGGAGCTATCGTTGATCGGTTTCTCACCTCAAAATCACCTAGAAGAAATACACGTTGCTGCTGTGCATGCGCATTACTAAATATGTCTGCGGAATTCCAGGGATAATACCTGGCCCCCATAAGGTAGCGGGGTGGCGGGCATGGTTGCAGCATTCGCTGCATGCCTCCACAGCACGTTGAACGGAGTGCACGTACATTATTTTCCTTAAACGCAATATTGTGTTTTACATAGACTACCAATATGAGGGGTATGCAAAACAGAAAATGGTGTTGCAGAGCATTAAAAAAAGAACTCAAAATTGTTTTTATTGTTTGCTTAATAGGTACACGAGAAAAGTAGCTTTAAAGTAATTTAATGAATGCTTAAAGGAATTCGTTACTCTTTTAGCGAAAATATTTTAACGGTAATTCGCTGAGTTTGAGGCTCAGTAATATTTAATGTTAATCAAATATATTTTTCATGTGACTGGAACTACTCTGCCGATAGCGGCGAGTACATCAGCGCCCTCTCTCCACCAGTAGAGTAACTTTAAGTTAAAAAGGTCTATGGAATCAACACCCAATTTTCTAAATATCAAAAAACCTGGACTGAACACTTTGTCATGTGCACTCAAGCTATTTATGTATCGGGTATATACAAATGGTCGTCATCGCGCTCAGTGAGGTCCGAGAGAAGGTCAGTTTCAAGTTCAGCCCCAATATACGACTTTGCCATTTACGTATGCCATTTTTTAATTACAGCAACGGCGTACGTTCCTCCATTCTTTCTTTTTCTGGTTGCAAAAATCCTTTAGCGGTTTTCTATTTAAGTAGAGCAGCGTGACTCCATGAACCTGATGAGACGGTGCTCTTGATATGTCTGGAGCGTTTTGTATCGCCATGTTTGCATGGTCGTTGCAGGTTGTGTACAGTTGCCTGATGTTTTATAGGTCGTCAATTACGATCGCTCCCGTTTTTGGCGTGTCCACTTCGTGGAAAAACTCGGGATCCTGAGCATTAGACTGGGTTTTCCGCGTGCCAAATTTTGCGTGTTAATTTCCGCCGCGAAGGGGCAAAATGCAATTGATCTACGCGAGCGGCGCTCCACCGCTGATAAAAGGCCATTGGAGCGTATGCGCCAGGTACTCTTCTAATCGTGGCGGGGGTGATTTTGGTGAATGCATCACTACGTGTTGTTGAACCAGCGCGTGGTGTCATTCTCTCAGACGGGTAGCAGCAAGGGAATATCGCGATGTTGCAGAAAACTGTCATTTGAGTAAAGTTGTTACAGACAACTGCCGATGGTCCTGGGAGGTCTTGCATGCCATATGCCTCTTGGATCCTCGTAAGAACATCGGTGATAACAGTTTCTTCTCTTTATACTTTACTTATTGTCCCAAAATACTCTCTGTAGTGCATTTTTGCATGATTTGGTAGCTGGAGTTGTTACACAATAGCAATTCAGAATCTCTAACGCCTTAAATTATGGAATAAAGGGATCCCCCAGAGTGACAGAGCTTTCTTGCGTTTATGAGCCATCCCGTAACTTAGCTAATTTAGTAATGTTGCCTACTGCTTGCTGTGTCGCGTGCTCCGTCTCATGACGTCGGACAATGCGGTGCACTCAACTTGGAAAAGAAGAAGAAAAAAAATTAAGACTTTTTAATTTACAGGAAAGTTACGTAAACTCTAATTCTTAAAAATCTACTCAATTTGTGTTTTAGCTTTTCTGCTACACCGTGGATTAGCAAAGTGTTTACAGCAGTAGAGTGGGGAACTTGTGTACACTAAAATGCACTGTGAATTAAGACTGCAATTCGATGCGCTTGTACGCGTTATATGTTTGACGAGTTTCCTCGTTGAATGCGCTAAGTATATTTAAAATACTTGGGAAGTAAAACAAAAGCATGCCTTAAGTTTATTTGAGATACATTTGAGCTGTATAAATAAATACCTCAGTGCCCTGTTGTTTTTGACAAAACGTGAACCAAATTTTCTAGGTATAGTTTATACCATATTCACAGTATGTATACGAATATTATCAGTGTAATTTCCTCAGCCAGTACCGGATAGGCGACAATACTAGGGAAAACATTTGCTTTTTATAAGTGAGGAATGCGCTTTTTATAAGTGAGGAATGCACGTGCAGAGATTTGATAAGACTTCAGGTGCTCAAGCGCATATGCAGCTACAGCCTTGATTATCTAGCACATAAAGCTTTCCGCGAGCATAAAAATAATGATAAGATGACGAATGTAAAGCAGCCTAGCAATACTCACGCGACCAACCTGTAAAGAGTACTATAAATGCTCGGGGAAACGTTGAAAGGTTGATAGTAGTCGACTCCCACGAAGCGGTAGTTGGGCACGCTTCGATTCCCTCGCCAGAGATTAAAAGACAGGTCGACCTTCTGCAAAGAAACAAGAATTTGACGCTGCTCGTTTTATGGAGTACTCTAAATGTAATGAGTGGAAATACGCCTATTTTGCCTAATATTTATTTACTTTTTTAATCAAAACACCCCTAAAAGCCCAACGAGAGAGGGTATTACGAAGGGGAACACTGAATTACATAAAACACAAAGAAAAGATGGAAAAAGTATCTTGATTATCACAGCAAAACACGATAGAAAAGTATGGGAAAACAATAAATAATATAGTGAAAAATAAAATATAAGTGTTTATTATACGTAATTTTAATTGTATCTAAAATGTGTATAATAAACTATTTAAACAGAGAAGAGAAAGCAAACTACATGTTTTTATCACTGCACATGACTCCCTAAAATCTTGTTAGATCAATGTAAAGTGACGAGCCTGTTGGTTGAGTTGGGGAACACAGAGATAATAAGACACATGTGGTGCGATGGACGTGGCAAACGTACAATAAAGCCACAGCTAATTTTTTAATCACACCACACAGGAAAAAAAACCCAAAAAACAGACATGTGAAGGGGCAAGATACGAAAAGAGCGCATATCTAGAGAGAGAGAGAATAATCTTTTTTTATCGAAACAGACGCCGTCTTCGTTTCGTGGTGGGTGGTCTCCTCTGTCCAGGAGACCATGGTCCTCGGCTGCCCGCCGTGCCCTGCCGATCAACTCGATCTGTTCATCAGGGTCCACGCTAGTTAGCAGGCTTCCCCACTGCTTTCTCGTGGGTCTCACTGTGGGTTGTATCACCATGCTGCCCTGGCATCCCCACACCATATGGTAGAGGTTGTTGGGCACCTTGCTGGTCTTGCAGTCATATTCGCAGCAGGCTGGGTATCTCAGGTGGCAGAGTGTACCATGGCGATAGGTGTCAGTTAGCAGTTTCCTCCAAGAGACTGCCCTTTTCCCTGGATAGCTATGGGTGGGGTGGAGGATAGACCCTTCTTCCAAGTCGATAATGTTCTAAAATATTTGCACTTGCTTTGCAAACGCCTACATCTGGGCTCTACAGGGCTCGATCAAGCGGCAGCAAGGTACAATCTCAAGCCTAGGCGTGGGCTACATTATTTTCCATCAGGTCCTCGTGCGCCGGTGGCCAGTGTTGCGAAAGGCCCCAGGAAACGACCTTCCCTAACTAATCCGACCGACGCCGGTGAACGCCTTGAGTATCGTCGACACGTGGCTCCGGTCAGTTGTGCCCGGAAACGAAGCGAAAGGCGACATGGGGTCGCCAACGCACCTTGGTGAAAGGGGATCATCGAGTTAACCGGCGCGTCCCTGCTTCCGGCCCCTCCCCTTGCTGCTTCTGTCTCGCCTCGATGCAAGGCGCCATCGACAATCTTGGAACGCCCTGGACAAAGAAGGGGGCTTTGCGCCCTTTTCCCAGCTTAAAGCGCTGTTGGGATTACCTCCTCATTTCACGAAAACCAAGAATCCCCACATGGGGGTAAATATATTTTTGCCCCATCCGGACTTCAACGGCGCGGGTGACCGACAGAGGACGTCTGGCCCAAGGAGTGCGTGACGCGTGTGGCAGTGTGTGAGGGAGAGGGAAGGGACGTGCCCGAACGTAACGAACACTGACCACGCCGTTTCGGTCAAGGCAGGGACGATGGGGATTCCCTACTAGGGCTGTGGGGAAAAGTGACATTACAAAAGCAGCAGCAGGCGGCTGCAACTTTACGTTCTTGACAGTGTTCTCGAATGTGTTCTTGAGTTGATGTAACCTGTCTATATGTATATATAAAGAGTTATACGAGACACCCCTCCTGCACCCTGGCCATTCCCGATTTCGGCTTCCTTATGAGTTCCTGCCCTAGCTCGGCCCCCTGCCGTACCCATAGTGTTCGGACAACCACTCGATCCCAACACCCGACTATATCTATTTCTGGAAAATCTCTCCTTTTTGCCATGATCTACAGAGCCGCTGCAGCCATTCTGCCCCTCAGGAAATTTCTGAATGCAGCCTGTGAGTCCGTGATTATTGTGAGGCGGTCCCTGCTCGTAGTAACCGCCAAAGCGATGGCCGTCTCTTCCGCTGCCTCCTTCTCTTAGGCACTGAATGTCGCTGCTGCCACCTCCTTTCCGCTGCCATCCCCCGCGCAGACGGTATATGCTCCTTTCCCTGCGTACTTGGCTGCATCGGTGTATCTTACGGACTCGGCCTTCCCCTCGTATCGTTTCCCAAGAGCTTCCAACCTGGCTCTTCACCGCTCCATGTGGTGCTTCGGATGAATATTCTTCGGGATGGGTGCCATCCTTATCTTGTTTATCAGGTCCAACTTGATCCCTTTGTTGCCTCGAGTATCTCCCTTGGTCCGGTACTCTAGTCTTTGCAGCGTGGCTCTGCCCGCGGCCGTAAGTTTGAGTCTTTCCAGTTGGCTTGTTTTGTGGGCCTCTACCATTTCCTCCCACACATTTTAGACTCAAAGTTGCACGACCATCTCCATTGAGGTTGTTAGAGGTAACCCCAATGTCAGCTTGTAGGTTTTTCTTTTCTGAAGAGCGCGTTGATCTTCTTCTTTTCGCTCTTTCGAAGCCCAAAGTACGGAGTTCCATATGTGATTCTGCCGACTACCAAGGCTTGCACCAGTCTGAAGGAGTCCTGCTCCTTGAGTCCGTGCTTGCGGTTGGACACTGTCCTCACTTGGTGTGTGACTAGGGAGACCATCTCCTGTAGTCTCTGCACGGTTGTTGTTCCCGCTCCATCTCCTTGAAAATTCAG
Organism: Ixodes ricinus; assembly: GCA_037355805.1. Taxonomy (NCBI): domain Eukaryota; kingdom Metazoa; phylum Arthropoda; class Arachnida; order Ixodida; family Ixodidae; genus Ixodes; species Ixodes ricinus. The sequence continues at coordinate 114,207 of JAZHYW010046143.1, read as the reverse complement.
CCCCAGGATTCGAATCGTATTGGCCTTCGCGATAGTGACTCCGTTCAGCTTCAACTCAGGGTCCGGCTCCTCTTGTGGCGGCCTCCCTATTATTCGTTTCTTCACGATTAGCAGCTTTGACTTTTCCGGGGCACCCGCCAGACCGAAAGTCCCTCTGGTATGCTTCAATCCAGTACACCGCCTCGCGCAAGGCGTTCTGCTTAGTTTAAGCTGCACCCGTCGTCGTCCACACAGTCAAATCATCGGCATAGATGGCATAATTGACTCCTTCAAGGCCCTCCAGCCTCTCCGGTAGGCCCCTCATCGCCAGGTTAAAGAGGAGTGGTGAGATCACTGACCCCTGAGGAGTCCCTTTCAATGGAACCTTCAACTTTTTCGTCCTTAGGCCACCCAGTCTCAACGGCGAAGTCCGGTCTGCAAGGAAGTCTCGTACATAATTGTAGGCCTTCTTTCCGCAACCAGTCTCTTGTAGGCGCTTGAGCACCGCCTCGTGAGATACATTATCAAAGGCGCCCTTTACATCCGGGGCTAGGAGGATGCTTTTGCTTCTATAGCTCAGGTTGTCGATGACTTCCTCCTTCAACTCCAGGAGAACATCCTGCGTTGACGGATGTGGTCTGAAGCCGTACATGGTACTTGGGAAGTGGCCTCCTCTTTCAGATGGGGCACAAGTCTGTTGTGTAACATGTGTTGAACCAATTTCCCCACACTGGATGTTAGAGATATCGGCCTCAGATTCTGGTTGGCTATCGTCTTCCCAGGTTTCGTTATCATCGTCACATTTGGATGTTTCCAAACGGATCGAATCCTCCCAGTCTCTCAGCTTTCGTTGGCATGTTTTAGTAGGCACTCGACCATCTTGCCATCCAGGTTTCTGAGAGTATTGTTGCAGATTTGATTCCGCCCTAGTGCCGTGTTTCTCGTCAGCCCTCCCAGAGCAGCCTCCCTGTCAGCTCTGGTGAAGGGCCGTTCCAGGTATGGGTGTTCTTCTTCCTCGTAATCTGGGTAGGTGTTCGTGTCTTGTAAGGGGCGATCTCCGGAGACCTTTGTTTTCACCTCCTCCAGTATCTCCTCGTTCATGCCCGGGAAGTTGTGGATGAGTTTCTGGATCTGCTGTCGCAAGGTTGCCTTGGGCTCTGCCCAAGGCAACCTTGCGGCAGCCCTGAGGGTTGCCCAGGTTCGCTTATTGCTCAAGGTCAACTCCAGCAGATCCCACATTTTGCTCCAGTTGCCTCCCTAGCTTTTCGGCGTAATTCCCCGCCTGCCTTGTGATCTGGGCGTTCTTGACCTTGAGTTTCATATTTCTTTTCTGCCACTTCCATCTGCTCAGTGGCATTTGCTTCGCCTGCCACAGGTGAGGATCCGCCTCTGGGTTATCTGTTGTGAGCATAGGTCGGTATTTTAAGCGGTCCTCAATCAAACTCACGATCACCATTGTTTTCCTCCATCAGAGCTCACGTCCATTCACGATCGCGATACATTCAAAATAGGATCATCACGCAGCCTCACCCACATGGTTCAACACAAGACAAAACTCACTCGCCGTCATCATCACGGTCGTCACGCTCAAAGATCCTCACGGTCATCACGCTCAGAGGTCATCACGAATCATCAGACTCAGAGGTCATCAGACTCACAGGTCATCACACTCACAGGTCCTCACAGTCCTCAAACTCACAGGCCATCACGCTCGTCACACTCACAGGTCATCACCGTCCTCACGGCACTCACACTCACAGCTCCTCACGGTCCTCACACTCACAGGTCATCATGCTCATCACACTCGCATGTCGTCACGGTTCTCACACTCACCGGTCATCACGGTCCTCACATTCACAGCTCCTCACGGTCCTCCCACTTACAGGTCCTCACGGTCCTCACACTCACACAAGTCTTCACGCTCTTCACACTCACAGGTCCTCACACTCACAGGTCCTCACACTCACAGGTCATCACGCTTACAGGTTGCTTTCTTTGTGTTTTTCTTTTGTTTCTCGCAAGCCATTGGTTTGTCTTCGCGTGAGTCGTGCGGCGGCGAAACTACCCCAAAAGAGTAAACTTCTGAACCGCTTATCCAATTTGAGAGAAATGTACTCTGTTAATGTTCCGCACGTTTCTAACAAGTTTCCGGTAACCAGGATTAATAACAAAATAAACTAGATGCAAGCCGACGAAAGTGGGTGTGTTGAACTTTCGCCTGCTGACAAGGGCAACGGTAAAACACAAACGCGCCTTCCGACAGGTTACACAGACGACTCCACAGTGATTAGAGCGTCGTCTCGCTGTGCATACCTCGCTCACTTGTACACAAATAAACGATTACTACATATATCAACCCCGTTTTTTTATGCCACCCACACGTACTTCTACGAAAGTTTATGCAGCATATACATATATAGTAAACATTAGCATCGGCCAAATTTGTTTGTTTTGAGAGGGCGGTAATATTAGACAGGGTGGTTTCACATGACGTACCTCTGGTTTCAAATCTCACCGTAATCTCTTCTGGCAGTGCTGTCCGTCAGGCATATGCTATTCCTTCTCACTGGAGTTGCTTCTGCTTTAGTTGATCTACCATTTTTACCGGAGTAGGCTGCGATTGAAGGAATCATTGGCCAGCATTGTTTTTCGGTCCTCTCGGCCTTAATAAAATACTGTCGGCATTTATTAACTTGAAACATGCCACCGTCCTTGGATTGGTTTTGTTTGGACTGCTTTGGCATGGCTTTGCTTGGTTTGGTTTGGGATGGTTTGGGAGTTCGGGGTCGTTTCCGTGTGTCTCTTTCTCGCGCTCTCGATCCCGTAGGGTGCGCCACATTTCATGTGGCAAGCCGCATCATTCTTGGCGCGCAGTTTTATAATCGGCAATCAGTTCGTCGAACAAGGTTTCATAGACAGATCGTTTCATCGGCAGATCGTTTCTTCGACATTTGTTTCATCGATGTGTCATCCGCAGATCGTTTATTCGACATTAGATGCTCGACAGAGCTTGCTATATTTCGTCGACACTTCTTTTTTACTTGGACGTCTTTACGACATTTCTCTTTCTTTCTCTTTCATCGACACAGCGTTGGCTTCTTCACGTCTCGCGTTCTTCGCGTGATCGCAGCGCTCTGCGGTGTCCACTACAGACAGCGCGCAGGTGGCGCAAGCGCAAATGCTTCTCGCTCTTTCTACGCAGTGAACCGTGCTTAGGTTGCTGGAGTGGTGCGTGCGGCGTGGCGGCCTTCTGAATACGTTTGTCCATTTGGGCGCGTGCTCGGCCTGTTTAACAGATATTTGTTTAAGTAAGGAGCGTGCCCTATGAAGCTGAGGATCGGCGCTCGGCAGCCAGACGGCCGGACGTATTTCTTGCTTTCTTCAGTGCTTTTGGCTGCGTGCACACCCGAAGCTCGCGAGATGCTGAATCGTTCCAAACTTTTTCTAAAAGGCGTGTTTCTCGACGCAGTGGTGGCCTAGTATACCGCTCATTTTTTGTAGAATCACGTGAGGCTTATTTTGTGCCCAGTAATGCACGCGAAATGCTACAACTGACTTTTTGCATTCCCGTCTTGGAAGTGTTCCCAAAAGGTAGTGACGTAGAGGTTTACCTGTCGGTTTCAGTAGTCTTTAAGAGTCGATGAACGAGGTATTTTCATTGTTGTACCTCACAGAGTTCGAACTGGCGGAGATCTATCGTCTATGTCGTCTTCTTTGCCATTGGACAGCTGACCGATTCTATTTGCTCGAGCTCTCGCTGGAAGCGTAATCCCATTTATATAGCATTCAACATTGCTCATCCGTGTGTACTGTATGGAACATTACAGGTTCGACATACCAATTATAGTTTAGTGTTATCAACAAGAAAAACGCAATATCTGTAAACACCTCCCGACAAAGAAAAAAAACGAGTGCTCGCCGTTCGTCTTGACAAATAGATTAATCTCACCAACCGTTTGGAGCTTGCGTGACGCAGCCACAGTTGTACTTCACAGGAGGCAGCGGTAGTGCACGAGACCGGCTCGTGATCGACACGCGCAAGCCTACAGTGGCGTTGACCCTCGTGCGGAACGACTACAGTTCCCGCAATGCATTGCGCCAGAGGCGGCGTAGTGAAACTGGTGGTGAGGTCGGTCTATTACCTCAATCCCGGTTTACACATCTGCGTTCCGAGCTACAGAAATGACAGAAACAACACAAACGAGATGACACCGGGACGATTCTGTTCGCATTACAGAACGTGACAGATAATGCAATGGACAGCTTTGCCAAGCAATCTTGTGTCACGGTTGTCCCGGTGTCATTTCGTTCGCGTCGTTTTTGTCGTTCCAGTAGCTCGGAACGCAGATGTGTGAACAGGCTTTTACGAGACTACTCTGATGTTAGGCTTGAAAGTCCCGGAAAATCGGTCTTCCCACCTTTTCGAGGTGTCGCCCCTGGTAGGAATACTAGGGGTCCATTTAAGTGATTTGTGCAGCACAGAAGCGTCAGTACAGGTTCTGACTTGTCAACATTGCCTGAAGCTCATTCCAATTGTAAAATAAAATATTGAAGTTTTCTTGATCTGTGCGTGCTTGCACGACGTGAAGTGTCGCAGCTTTCCGACCGCGACATCCTCACGCGGGCACGATGTCAGCCAATGTAAACATGTAACTGGGCGGTGTCTTTAAATACAATATTCAGCAATGTTTTGGGCATTTAGTTCCCGGAATTAAGCAGCGCAATCGGAAAGTTGAAGTTGAGTGCTATTTTTATTTTCATAACTCGCAAAAATTATGACAAAAAGTTTCTCTAGTCATTTAGTTGCACAGCCACAAGAAATATTATAATTGATCGTACATAACTATCAAACCCGCGGTGTTCCTGTAACCATCAGTTCGAGACAGATTGTCTGTCACTCCGTTAACAAGTATTCAGTCAACGCAGTAGCGCACTTCAACGACCCGCTGATCAGTCTTGCCATCTGCTACACCAATGTAAAATTTTGTTACGGGCTTGAATCATCCCGATATGTGTCATAGGCCTTCAAGAGGTAAGAACTGTTTTAGAATTGAATTGTAAAAAAAGTTGGTTAACAAACGTTATACTTTCATGTTACAAGAAATTTTTACCTTACTCTGAGTACCTCTGCATTCAACCATAATAACGTAAAACGAAACACGAGGAAACAGCGGCCAAGGGGAGCACAGCGTAATGCACGAAGCCCGAGAAGCCCGGGCAATCGGCGCCTCGGAGTAGATTCCAGCCGGCGCCCCGGCAACCCGGGCGTGGCCATGGGGCAGGCGCCGTGACGTTGCGGAACCGCGTGCCACCGTCATCTGCTTCTCAATGTAATGCCTCGTTCACACTTGCGAACCGGCGGCCGGATCCGCGAGAATTCTGACGCCCGACGACGAAAGCAGGCAGAATTTCCGGCGGATATTACGATCGCTCTGGGACCAATTTTGAGCGCCGGAAAAAAGATTTCTCTCGCCACAAGCCAATCAGAACGCTCGGGGGAAGTGGCGCTTGCTGACGTCAGATCTCCGCTGATGAGCTGGCGACAATAACGACAGACGCGCGCGGCAAGGAGGAGGTTTGGGAGCTTTCGTCAGCTTTCGTCTGTTCGAAAAACTGCGAGACGCTTGCAACGCGCACTCCGCAGGCGGCAACAAATCTGAACGGCCCGATCTTTTTCGGCGAGCGAATCCAGTCGGCGGCGAGTGCGTATTTCGCAAATGTGAACGAGCCATAAGGCGGCACACGGCACTCGGCGAACTCTACGAATCCCGATGAGCCAGTAAATTCGTCGGAGTGAGGCACGCGACAGCGTCTCACAGGCGTCCATTCTAGATGCCACCTGTCTTTATGCGACGCTCTTATTGGGCTTCTGATTTATAGCTTCCTTAGTTTGCTAAGTCATATCAAAATGGGCTTATTGGTATGCCCATGGGCAACGTTGCTGGAACCACTCAGTTGGGAAACTGCCATAGAGGCTGCTTTAAAATAGTGGCTTCGATCCGTACTAGAGAACCGAGCTAGTGGCAATCGCAACGCCGCCATTTCTCCCGCAGCGTCCACTCCGGGAACTGCACGGCTGCACGTCGAGTCGGGCAAGGACCGGTGGCTCTAAGGTCACTCTATACTGGAAAAGGTACCGCCAAGCCTTCTTTCTCTCGCGAAACTCTCACCCTTTCCTCCTCTCTACGACTCTCCCGCGCTTCCTTTTCGACGCTAGCGCCGCCTAGGGCACCCTCTCTGCGAGACGGCTCGGCTGGTTGCCGCTGGAAATGCCGTTCCTTGCTTGTTCGAGCAGCCCACAGCGCAACAACACGTCACGTCAGCTGTCACCAACGTTACTAAAACCTTCAGTTGGGAAACTCACCCTTGAAACGTGGGCCGCTGGCGTCCACCGAGACCGAGCTAAATACGATAACAGCGCCACCCTTTAGCGACGAGTCGAAACATGAAAGCTGCTTTACGAAGCTACTGAGATATGGCCCTGCGAGATGGCGCCACCAGCCCTTGCCCGACTCGACTTGCAGCCGTGCAGTTGTCCAAGTGGACGCTGCGGGAGAAATGGTGGCGTTGTTATCGCCATTAGCTCGGTTCTCAAGTACGGATCGGAGCCACCTTCTTAAAGCGGGCGCTATGGCAGTTTCCCAACTGAGGGGTTCTAGTAACGTTGGCTGTCGCATATCGTTCAGCACAGAAAAAAGAAGGAAAAAACATTTCTATACTTTTTTTAGCTTAGGTTCGAGCGCGGCCTATGTTATGAGTTGAAGGCCCAATCATACAGCGCAAAAAGCGCAGCGTCATGCGTTCTCTCTGCGCTTTATAGAACTTGTCGGCAGAGGAGCACGTACAGAGAAACGGCGAATGCCGGCTGGTCCTATCATCTGCAGAAAGCACGCCATGACGTTTGCCTCTTTGGCTGTTTGATTGGCTCTTCGGCACATAACAGCGGTCGCGCTCGGACCTAAGCTGAAATGAAGTATAACGCGTTAACGTAAGCTGTGCAGACAACTTGCTGCGTCACGAACGCCGATGGTAGAAACAGCCTCAAAGTCCGCGAGACGGGGGCACGAATGCCGGACGGAAGTCGCAACCAAAACCCATGGGCCGCTCGGCCATTGAGGAATAGTGGAGAGGAGGATTTTCACGAGGGGGAGAGGGATTTTAAAGAGGGCGAGAAGGTTTCGGCGGAACAATGAATGGCGTTACCTTCTCAGTATAGAGTGACCTTAGGTGGCACCATATCGCAATGCCATCTCTTAGTAGCTATGTAAAGCAACTTTCATGTTTCAACTCGTCGCTAAAGGGCGGCGCTGTTATCGTATTTAGCTCGGTCTCGGTGGACGCCAGCGGCCCAGGTTTCAAGGGTGAGTTTTCCAATTGAGGGTTTTAGTAACGTTGCCCATGGGCAACCAGCAATGGAGTTTGGAACTACACGTTGCGGCATCTGGCGGATGCAAAATAAAACAAGTTGGTTAGGCCTCGGCGACCCTGGTCGCGGGGATTGCGGGCGGGTGCATTTAGAAACCACGCGTGAGCGTGGCATTTCGGATTGGAGGGAGCCTTTTTGGAAACGTTTCTCGTAAAAGTAAGTCTCGACTTCACATCTCTATGACCTCACAATGGTCCTACGACATCTCGCCTACTCCTAGAGCTTCCCCAAAAAATAAACGTCGCTACTGCTCCGTGAAGGACTGCAAAGTCGCGAAGGTGACAAAAGCGTCAAACTTTACCGCTTCCCTTCAAGGTCTTGGGAAAAGACACGGCGACACAGTGGATTACTGCAGTGCGACGCATCAAAGTAAGTGAATTTTACATTAATTGTTGAAGTGAACGATAATAGATGTGCAGGCTTGGAAGGTGGTCTGACAAACTAGTTTTGCAGATTACACGGCAAAATTACATATTTATACAAGTTATTTTACGAGTCTCTGAGACAGCCGGCAACGGTCGCGCCCCGCCTGGAGGTTCGAGGCGCGATTCCCCCTTGACGGTTCGACCGCCGGCCCTCTACAACGACTGACAACAATATTTATTTTTATTGAGGCCGGTCAGCCGGCGCGGTTGGCCCGTTTGCCCAAGTCGGGGAAGAACGGAATGAGCTCAGGCGGACACATATAGATTGAACACTGAACAATACATTTACTTAGAAACAAAATAGAAATATAAATTCCAAGGTTTGGCAGAAAGGTAAACAATACACAACAAAAGGAAAACCCCAAAGCTCTACACTGAGGTTCAAACAAAAGAAACAATTAAGAAAACGGTTGGCGCGCTCCTGCAATACAAAATAAAGACAATTAAATCAAGCAACAAAACCACGGACGGAGAGCAAGTCAAAATAAGACGTCCGGAAAAGTAAAGTCCGAAGTGTACGGACGGGTCTCACTTAAATCTGGGGTCAAATGGTATCGTCGGGCTCTCGGCGGTGGTGAGGTGGCAAGATGACGGCGGCGGTGACGATGAAGAATACTCAGAAGATATCGCGTTGCCGTGCCGCCATTCCCGCCGACTTCACCCCGCAACCACGAACGTCTTGCCCCCTTGAAGACCCAAAAAGCTCTGCCCTCGAAAACTACCACGGCTCCCCACGAAAACCGTCCCGACCGTCCCTCTTCATGGCAACGTATTTCCCGCCTCTTTCGGCACCAAAGGCACCCCCGAAGGAAAGCAAAGAACATGCAAACAAAACCGGTCTTGGTTGCCAAAGGCATGGTAGCGCTTATTAGACGAGGACAACAGAAAGGAAGACAAGACAAACACGAGGACTGACTGCAACTAGTTAATCAACATGGAAATGTGACATATATACACACTTCGATCCTATTCAATCAGCCAATCCCAGGCCTTGCCTCCGCTTGCATGAACTGCACCTCCTTATCGAAAAGGTCGATAGATGCGACGCTGACACACCCCACACCTGCCCTTTTTATCTCATCCGCTTTGATAATCTCCTCGCAGTTCTATTCTTATGTTTAGCTAGTACTGAGAATGAGTCGAACAATGGTTTGCAACCACAGTCATGGCAATGCATTGAAAGGTGGCCATCCCGATAGTTTTTAACGTTAAGACTGTGTTCTCGAAGCCTGTCGTTCAGGCATATCCAGTCTGACCAACATATTTCTTACCGCATGATAGCGGAATCTGATACACCACGTCCTCAACACAAACGACAAACGGATTGCTGTGCCTTATCACACAACCCAGCGAGGCTTTGCGGAAAGGGTTCGTCGAATGGTTCAGCCTGGCGAGCTTTTCTGGAGCAAAAAAGACAACCTTGGTGTTTATGCGGCTTGCTATTTTCTTTAGGTTATGCGCCGTCTTGTGCATATAAGGTACGACTGCAATCCTCTGTTTGCTCCTACCCCTCCGCCCTCCACAGCTGGCTGAGACATTGCGGAGGGCGCTGCCAGGAGTAGCTTGCAAGAATAAGCGCCCCCTTCTCTCCTCCTTCACCCTCCACAGGACCCAGCGCGTTTACAGGGCTGAGAAACTGGCGAGCGACACATAGACCAACCCTGAACCCCACGCAGTAGTTGCGAAGCGAAAGCCTCCTCGCCCACTCAAGTTGGCCCGGGAGCTCACGTGACCAACCCAGCTAAGATAGAGACTCACAACATCACGCAGAGTAATGTACTCACCGGACTCATATCCACCCTAAGACTCACGTTTTGATTCAGGATCATGCTTTATGAGCCTCGAAAGTCACAATCACACTCAAGAGATCGCAAAACTCACGCTCATGAGTACTTCACTTAGAGCTCAAGCTCACGCTCACACTCATGAGTCCTCAGAACTCACGCTCACACTTACGCTCATCAGTTTTCAGAACTCACACTCAAACTCATGAGTTCTCAGGACTCAACCTCACACTCAAGAGTTTTCAGAACTCACGATCACACTCATGATCAAACTCACGCTCATGAGCTCGCAGGACTCACACTCGCACTCAAACTCATGAGTTCTCAGAACTCACGATCACACTTACGATCAGGATCACGCTCATGAGTTCTCAGGTCTCACACACGCACTCACAATTTTGCGAAACTCGCGGCCTCACTCACTTCTATCTTGTGTACGTCTTTTTAGCGTTTTTAACCATGGTTCAATACAGTCAACACCAACTAGCCCAACAACAAGTTATGTCACTCACGATCACCTCAAATCTGACGATGAGCTTGAGTGATCGTGAGTGATCGCCCTCATGAGTGAGAATGCCGAGGTATGGTCGTGAGCTGGATTGTCTTTGTGTTCTTGGTCACAGCTGCAGTCACTTTCTGAATCAAATCCTCAGTGTCTGCCAGCTCCCCAGCAGCCTCCTCCTTTCGGAAGGTCGGCCAATTCGTGATCTTTGCCTGCCCGAACCTTGTTGGCCCCCTGCAATGCTGAATTTGCGCCTGGACAATGTGATGATCTGTGCCCAGTGTCTCTTCCAGCCTCGACCACTCGGACCTGTGGGATGGCAGTGGAGAAGGTCAGGTCCGGGCTGGTCTCCCTCGAGACGGTGTTTACAACTCCTTCTAGGGATCTTAGGATCTTTCCACAACGTCAATTGATGTTGCTGTGCTGCATTGTGGATATCGGTTTCTTTCTTGCTGTTTGTACGGTAGCCCAACGCCACAAGTGGGGCATTGAAATCCCCACCATCAAGAGTTTGTCCTTTCGCTACCTTTATAATCTCCTTAGCAGCCTGTCCTGGTACCCTAGTGTCTCTCTTGGCGGGCTATAAATATTCAGAGCGAAAAAAACTGCCCTACGTTTTTTTTTTCGGCAAGATTTCTGTTAGCACGTGCTCCATCCTGTGACTACTTTCGTAGGGTTGGGCACTGTCGCAACACAAATGTATCGCAATAGTTTTTCAGCAATACATTTCGTATCTCTATTTCTGTATCGCGATACTTTTTTTCACCAGCATCTATCTGTATTCCTGTATCGAAATACATTTGGAATGTTTTTTTTGTATCGCAATACAATCAGGATGAAATGTATTTCGTTACATTTCATAAGAAATACCACCCCCCCCGGCCCCCCCCCCCCCCCCCCAAAAAAAAAAACAATTCCGGACGTTTTTTTTTTGTTTTTTTTACTTCTGAGAGCACCGGAATCATGGAGAGCTCGGACATTGTTACTGACCAAGGTTCCCTCCGATTCACCAAACTATTTTTCTATGCGTCCTCTTCTATCCTCTGAGGAGTGTTGCGAAGTCGGGTACGCGAACCAGTTGGCGTGTCAGGAGTGGAGTGGAGTCAGAGCCACCTTTGCCGGAGGTCCTTAGGTAGGAATGTCTTCAATCACTCTTTGCTGGCTTCCAATGCCCTCTGCTAACCGTCTCTCTTGCCTTAGCGGACACAGTAAACCCAGCCAACCCAGCCGGCAAAGCTGAGTCCTGAGTCACAGTCCGTTGCAGCACGAGCCAGGCGGTGGTTGACTTGAAATAGTGGGATGACTCACGGTGTAAAGGTCAACACTTGTTCGATTGCGTCTGCGGCTGCGCCCGTAATATTGCACGGCTCGAGGGTACGTCATCAGCCGACGTGAACGTGACCTGCTGCTCTGGTGATCAGACACCCAGGAAGGAGGCCAGATGTGGCCTCGCTATACCTATTCACTTCGTACACCTGCAACTCGTTTTTAACGCGCTGCTTCTCAAACATCAAACGATGTCTTTGTTTGGATGATGCTAGGTAAAACTTGAGGACTGCAATATATGCGTCGGTTTCGGAGGGTCGGCAGGAAGGACCTTCACAATAAGGATGCCTTTTTTATAACCGCCACAGAAGATAAGACATGTGTTCAAGGAGGCTTCAGGTGGTCTACTGATCTCGAAAATTCCAAATGACATTGCCTGCACAATCTTCAACGAGGTGACTAAAACGAAAGTACGTATTGTCCTTTCATACATCACCGTGGTAAAGTTCCATGTCCAAAGCACCGCCTACAGGTAAAGAACACCAGTTCATTCCACCGTGACGTAATGTGATCTATGTTGACAGGGGCGTCCTTATTGGGCAGGGGCGTGGTGACGTTTTGATGAGATTTAGGGCGACATAGAATTTATTAAGAGGTCGAAGTCTTTTCGCATCCCTCGTCAGACAGACAGGATGTCAGTGTAGGGACCGCAGTTAGTCCTTCATGGTTACTCAATAGAACGTTTTTTAGTCAATCGAAGGCTCCTCGTCGTCCGAAACCACTACCTTCAAGGCAAAGAGTCATGCCTACGGGAAAGAAATTTCGTGATCCCAAACTTCCACTTTAAACTTCAAGCTTTATCTCAGTTGGCGTCTCAAACAAAATTGAAAACTGCATTTCAGTATCAGTATTTATGTATTTGTATTTCTGCCCTCCCTAAAATGTATTCCTGTATTTGCATTTCCAAAGACTTTTTGCCTCTATTTAAAATGTATTTCCGATACGTATCGCGATAGAATTCTACAGATATATTTTAGTATCAATATTTTAGCTACTATTTTAATTTATCCCAGTATTTCAATTTTCAAACACATTTTTGAGTATTTCTGCCCCACCCTGCTAATTTGGTGCTGCTGTCACGTGAATATTTTGTCGACCAGGATCACCATTCTGGTCCTACCCTCTGCTATATGGGTTTCGTATCCCCTCCTTCAAAGCTTATTGTCTGTTGATCAATAGTAAGCTGCAGTAGGCCCTGTCTCTTCCTATAAATTGATCTACGATTCTACGGCCAAATCCTTAGTGTTTCGAGTGCTTCTGTACTCTATCGGTGCCTAATTCCCATTTTCGTCACTTGTTCCCTCATCTCTATCGGTTTTTATCTGAGCCCGCTTTCTGCTCTGTTTATTTCACCGCCGATACGCGTTGGTCTAGCGCACTGCTCAGTTTTTCCATCTGAGTCTGGAGATAATTCGCTATCTCCTCTATTCTAGCCTCAAACGCGTCCTCCAATGATCTTGTGATCCTGTTTCCGTTCTCTACCATGTCATTCAAGGTTGCTCCTATCTTTCCCTCCACCATTTCCAGCACGTTTTGCATGTCCTCTGGCGTGTTCGAACCTTTCGCATTCTGCTGTTTCTGCTGCATCGGTTTGCTTTGGAACAACTGTCCGGGCATCTGATCTATCAGTTGCTGCAGCTTCCTCTCCAATTCCTGCTCTCTCGTCTGAGCTCTTCTCTCGTTCTTCTCCATCCACCTAAGTAATTCTCCATTCTTTATTTTCAGTTCCTCAATCACTTTCTCACACTTCTTATCGCATTTTCCCCCTCGCCTGCACTACATTTGTGGGAAATTGTCTTTTCTTCCAGCCGTGTGGTCAACCCACCGAGGCCAACTTCCTCGACCACTCTCCAGCGTTGATGGTCCCTGCTGCGTATGCTGCGTCTTTCGCCCGGTGTAAGCGTTCCACGTACCTTGTTCGTTTCCGCTAGCGTTCTTCTCTCTCAAGTGTAGAGGTGGAGGTCCCGGCTTGAGCATTCTTTTACACTCCTTGCTCGCCGTCTCATGTGGCTGGTCCCATATCTTGCACCTGGGTTGACATTCGTGGCCCTATGGGGTCACCTTTTCACGCATCTTGGACACTGGTTTGCGTCTGGGTGCAGGCAGACGTCCTGTCGGTGGCCCCCTTCGCCGCATACCCTGCAGTTCTGCACACACCTCCTGTGCGGTCTGCACTGTGCGTATGCACTACACACTTTCACATAGAACGGCATGTGGGGCACCTGAGAGGCTGGCAGCGCCGAGTTGGACTGTCCTAGCATTCTGGCGTGCATCATATTGTGTCCCTTTGCGGACAGTAGCTCCATCAGCCCCCGTTCAGACGTCTCTGCATCGATCCCGTGTACCACTCCTCTCACTGATCCGGGTATTGGTTTGAGGTATGGTAGAAGGTCATGTGGCACAGTCCTCAGCTGGACCTTTGTAACCTCATGGAGTTTCAATGCGAAGTCTTCGCTCGCCGTCCTCGCCACGATTAAATTTCGTGCCCATTGCGTCTAGATTGTCACCTGTGCATAGAACTCCTTGGATGGTATTTCGCTTGCCATCGCCAGGCCTTGCGATATGGCTCGGTCCGTTGATGATGCCACCTTCATCCCTGTCCTTGGCCTGAAGACGTCCTTGTACTCGTCTTCCGGGAGTGGGGAATCCTTCTCCATCCCTGGGAAACTCCAACATCTCCCCTCGATCGTTGGTTGCTGGCAGCTTGCCCCATTGATCCCGGTGCGTCGGCTCTCTGCCTCTCTTTTCAACCTTCCTACGGTCGTTGAGGATTGTAACCCACGCACCGTTTTGGTCCAGGGTCCTGCTACTCTCCTCATCGAAATCCTTGGTCACTTCCTCCGTGTCTTTGTCTTGTTCGTCCCGCATGTATATTTCATTATATATCATTTCTACCGCCATTTGCGTCAAAGTTGTTTATACGCACTGGGCCTAAAAGGTGTTCTCCCGGTCAGGCATAAGGTTAGGTTCAACGTCAGCTGCTCTCGGCCGCAAAGATGTTGACGCCCATTCGTTTCGTGGGGCTTAGCTTTTATTTCCAGTGGTGCGAATTCAATAGGAGAAATTTGGCTTTGAAAATTTACTCACAGGAATAAATGGGGTGTCCCTCGATTCTGCTTCTCTTGCAGAGTTCGCTGGTACCATAAATTTGGACAAACTCTGAATAAATCTGCAATGACTGCCGCGAATTACGGGAGCCCATGACGAGACGGGGAGCCCCTTCCTTTGTCTTCCGATTTCTATAACATTCAAGAAATTAGATGGTTAAAAAAAATTACATCTTTCATTGTCTCACATCTGTAATATTCTTTCGGTGTTCCTTGTTACATCGTGTTCGGTTTCAGTTCAAGGCCACATCAATATGCGCCGTAAGAAATGGAGTATGTTGTCGCTGTAAATTATATCTTACTACTGGGTGTACAACGACCCAAGGCTTGATTTGACATTTTGGGATAAAAAAAGACTATGGGTTTTATAATACTTTGTTGGAAGGATGATGGGGTGTTCTATCGCTTTGGACTTTAAAATTAAGCTTTGATAAAAAGCGAGTCATGACGTTAAGAATGAACTTTGCAATGTATTGTAACCATTTTAGCGATACTATTGTAGTTGCCGTGTTGTTTTATTGCACTACATAAATGAAACTACAATCTTACAGTAAATATTTCACATTCCATTGATAAAAACATTGCCTTTCATTATTGAACAAGCAGTTTTGAGAATAACTTTAAGTACATCATATTTAAAATACTAGCTGAAGAAGGTTTAAAAATGTGTCCTTTAATTAAAGTACATTCTTTGAGTATGCACATCTATTTTAAAGTATTTTATGGTATACGTTTAAAGGAAAGTACAGCTACGTGCTTCAAAGTAAATTTCCCCAATCGGACGGTTGTTCGAGTGCCAGTCTCCTCGGTCGCCGGCGGGTTCGGATGCATTCACCACAGCCGCACCCATGATCGCCGCCTGCAGTCCGCATACATTTGTCTTCCAAGAGCCAAAAATTTCTCCCAATTGTCGGCGGTTTGGTGCGAACGGCGTCGTCACTGCGTCTTGCTTTTACATTTTCGCGCACGATGCGCATACCGGAAAAATGAAACCATATGCTCACGCCTCGGTGCCATCGTAAGAGGAGTGAGTGCGCGACAACAGCAGCGGCTCATGGGAAGCCTTGGAGAAGACATTATTCCTTTTACGAATAAAAGAAATAGTGCATGTAGCGAGCGAACGAAAAGTGCAAAAGAGCGCGAACGGAACCACACCGCGGCCTCACGCAACCAGTCTACTAGCCCAAACCAAAGACTGATGCGTTCACCAGGTCAATTATTGCCAAGACATAATCACGTACACCATCGGGGCCATCTTATGGAGCCACTTGCAACGAAGGAAACTGCGACGTGCAATGTGTCCGCACAAATGTAAAAAAAAAAAACTTTTTTTTATTTGACTTTGAACAAAATGAAAAACAAACGGTGTGAGAGTTTGGCACGTGCCGTTTGCAATGTTTTTTTAGCAGGATCAGCGGATGTTAGGTGAGATAAATATTATACGGCTAAGCCTACTATTGGAATAAAAATTAATATTTTACTCCTAGCGGTGATTTAAAAATGCGCAAATCACTAAGAGGAGAAGAAGGGGCAGAACAAAGCGCGTCTTAATCATTTACGCTTTTTAAATCACGGTCTAGATGTTCGACCAACTAGACTCCAATTGAAATTGATAATTTACAATTTATTTATTGGTTTTAGGGTCCAGGTTGCAATTCCCATACTGGGAGATATTACTATTAGAGGAAAGACCAATCTAAGACATTCTGCAAAACGGTAAGGAATTCTTGTTATGAAGAGATCGATTTCTATGTTTTTTTCCTTGATTTAAAAACTAAGCGGAAAAAGAGCGCATCAAGCCTTGCCCGTAATGCTGCTTGCAAGAGTGAAGTCGTCGCTGGAGTCATCGGAGCACCCACTAGCAAAACGCTGTTGATATAATGACCACTTGGTTAAAGAGACGACGTCCATTTTCCATGCGTCAGGGGCTCGCGACTCTCTTTTTGAAGGCAATTTACAGACTGCGTTAAGGAACAAGGAACTTGATCGTTTATATATATATATATATATATATATATATATATATATATATATATATATATATATATATATATATATATATATATAATAATACCCTTTCGTTGAAATTTTAAATAGGTGTAGCCTGTAATAATAATTGCCTTCATACTGATTTTTAATCTGACCCCTAAAATCAGTATTTAAAAATTCACTACAAATTTTAGTCGACTAGTAACCTTGCCGTGGCATTTATCTCTTGACATTATGTCCGCCGAGCCGTCTGGCTGGGTCTTGCGTGATCTTTGATAACTTGAAAAGTTGTATAATAGTACCATTGGCACGCTGTCTGCAACAGCAACATATATTCCGACTCTGAGATGTGGGCAAACAAAAATGGCATCACAATATTTTTTTGTTTTGAGCATCGGCATTACAACAGTCTGCACAGCTTACAGGATCTTAACTAATGAACTTGGTATTTTTTGCGGATTAGGAAATATTTGTAAAGCACATGCGTCAAAGTTTAATATAGTTTGTGTCTATCTTCGATTAACACATTATATTTTCTTGATCATAGCTTCTTCTAGAATTCGCAGTCTTTTTTTTTTGCGCCCATCTCATAGACATTGTAATTGGCGTTCTTATGTCGAGAAGCAACACTTTCAATAAGTTTTTTAGCAGAGATTTTGTGTCCCAGAGCAAACTGACCTTGAGCAAGCTTTATTTAAAAATATTTTATCTTTATCTTCGTTGTCTTTGCTATCTTTTCTCGGGGCACCAAGATGTGTCTGTCTCAATGGCTTCGCGGTTTACTCGAACCAGATATCGGCGAGCATTATTTCGTTTGGTTTCCTTCCCCGATTCGAATATGACGGAACGGAATACAGTCCGGCAGACAGAATGCCCGACCTGGTGGAGCTCGGGCGAAAATTGCGCAGGTAAATTTCCGGCACACGCCTGAGAAGCGCCCACCGAACGGCGCGCACACGGCAGCCTTTGACCGCTCGAACGCCCCTGCCGAAGATATAACAAATTATGTTGTCGAAAAAAAAAACACCCGAATCAGCCATAAGTTAGGGCTGTACAAATGTACGCACACACTTTTTTTTTACCTGGTTTAGATGTTTTTAGGTAGTGTTGACAGAGCACGATACTGTCATTGCTAGCAAGCGATGACCGGAGCTTGCTAATGTGTTTTCTATAAATCAGAAAATGTCATGAGAACTACCAAGGTGGAGGAAAGGACTCGTTTAAGGCCGCCAACCTGAGGGCGAAAATCAATACCCCTTTATATTAAAACCAGAAAAAAAAGCGCGGATGTAGTGTTACCGGTTCTTTCTAATTTTGTTAATGAACCACCTGTTATCCTGGCACACATATCAGGGGCACCCCGCCAAATTAAAAGTTAACAAAGAAGCCAAGCCACCACCCCTTCCCCTTTTGTCCTTTATTTGAGCTTTGCCCCTAGAAACAAATCTGTCCTCATAGAACAAATGCAAAATATATATATATAATAATTATAGATGCGCTTTTAGGGAGTGGCTGTCGTAGAAAGGACAACGGCCAACGTAATGAATTCGTCAGCAGTATGCACTAAATAATGTCTCTGACGCCATGCCCAAGTGGTAACGCTTAAAGTCCCTAGATATTAGCTTCCTACAGGTAGAGACATTATTTGAAGCGCCGACTGCGTGACGATGCAGGTTTTTGGAAGCGAAGGGCGGCGCACAGCAGAGGTTTGAACAAGATGCCGCCATTTCGTTCAAGCGGAATGTACTGTTTCATTTGTATTTGTTGTCGATAGTTGCAAGAGAAGGATAGGGAGACTTTAGCTGCGCTGGCTGTAAAATTTAGAGCTTTGGCTAGTCAGGGAAACCACCGTTAATTAAGGTTCAGGCGTATCCGTCCATCCATCCATCCATGCATGCGCATTGTTCACAACGTTTGAGAGGAAACCGGGAAAACGTGGTCGTTTCTGAAAAATGAGTTATAGACCATTGCAACTCAAGAACAGCAGGGCTCGAAGTCCTTTCCTCCTTCTAGATTAGCAGAGCGAAGGCTGGAGCTAAGGAAAGCAGACTCCACTGATTGCTGTGCAGATGTGGAAAGAGGGATGTGATCCGTCTCTTGCTTATGACGAGTTGCAACGCATTAAAAAAAAACGGTCAAGAAAGTTTACAAAGTTACGTTTCAACAAATCTATAACGCAAAGGTTTAGTACATAGGCAACTAAATGGACTCAACAAACTTCACAAAAAACAAAACATTTTATTTTTCCCGATGCTAAGCGCATCTGCGGCGATCGCCGAAAAGCTCGAATTGATGTGCCATCTCTCGCCACAGTTTGTAGCTCTCACTGCGGTTACTCTTGGAGTGCCGAGTGGCTCTCGAGCTCAAGGTCCGAGAGTAACTCCTACTGAAAGGAGATTAACATTCAAGGACCCAGGGAGAAACGAAACAATATTTGGGATGAAGGGATACCTTACAGTGTCAGATTTTTAGTGTAAGTTCATTTATTTACTTATCTTTTACTTCCTTTTTATTAGAGCGTAGCACAACATGGCCGTCTTCATTGGGGGAAAGGGTGGCGAGGGCACTACAGGGTTCTCGATTTCGGGCATAAGCATAACAAAGCGAGTTACCTTTTGAGATCACGTAGTCCATCACTCGCTCCATCGGTCTTCGTCCCTCCCTTCTATAGACAACATTCGTGAGTCCCGACAAAGGATGTTCGATTCCTTCAATATCAATGTAGCAAGCTTTGAGAATCGGCCCCGCCATCGCCCTTAAAGGACACAAGAACAGTAATGACTTTTGTTTTCTTTTCTATGCGCATTTTCGCTTGCTCCTGTGCCCCTGCGTGTAAGTGGATTGACGGCGCTCATGCGGTCTGGCGAAAGAGATATTTTGGGAAAGGAAACAGAGGGACGGCACGTGAGGGACCTTTTGGGATTCTGAAGATAGCTTGGTTTGTAAATAGACGTCCTTTTTTTCTCATATCCGTGGAGTTCTGGCTGTTCTTCTTTTCGGTCAGAAACCATCAGCTGCCTCCGTCGTCGGGTCGCGGCAGAATCTCAGAGGAAAGATATCATCATTACTCAAGCCACATCTCTCTAGACACAGAAAGCCCATTCGCGGCCTGATCGCCTTCAGGTAGACCACCAGCAAACTAATATTATATTTTCTTCAAGCAGAGTTTTTGCCGTTTAGATTCATCTGCCTGTAGACTAGGTTCATCGGTGCGTGAAACGCCGGAAAAGCGCCACTGCCACGAGGTGACGCCCAAGAATACCAGCCTGTTTATTTATGTAAGAGGCATGTTGCCGCCTGCGAGATCGAAAAGATACGACCTCAGCTCATTCAGAAGATTGGCGTAGACTCTTACACCGAGCGTAAAAGATAAACAGGCCTGAACGCCCTGGCTAGTCAGTCTCGCCATAGCTCTTTTGCGAACATTCTAGGTCCAATATTCGAGATGATGAGCACAGTGGAAAAAGGGCCGAACATTGTATTGCCGATTCAGTCACTGATCTTTTTCTCGCGATAACCAGCTCTCACACCGACGAATAGTCACTTGCTGCTGCCGCCGTCGACGCTCGCTGCTGTTTTCTCGACATGAGTTTTCTTTTTTTATTTCTGGCACAAGTTGTCGCCCATTAAATTTTAATTTCATTCTGTTTTCTTCTGCCTAATCATCTGTCATTCGTGACATTCTGCTGGAGGTGCGGGGTATGGCAACCCATCGAGCGCACCCCTACAAGCGCCAGCATTGCTAGCCCGCTTTTCAGCGAAATAACACTTTTGAAGGAGCAAGCTGGCGGAAAAAAAAGCCAGCGCACTCATGGCAATTAAGTCCCAAGAGTTTGGTCACTAGCCAGCCAAGAGTGAGAACAAGACTTCGACAAGAAGAGCAATGACCACCCAATCCACTGTCGTCCTACCCGTCGCTGCACGTACGCCTCGTCCTTCCTAGGTACACGTTTTGAGGGCGTTGAAGACTGGCTACATCAGTACGAACGAGGGGCCCAGCACAACTAAAGGATGAAAGAACAACGCCTGCAGAATCTTTACTTCGCGCTCGAAGGAAGGACCAGGCACTTGTTTGAGAATCCCGAAACTTCTTAACGTCGTGGACCACCTGCAATGACGCGCTGAAAGAGTCGTTCACAAGCCACCATCGACGGGAGAGTGCTGATGACCTTCCGCGAATGCAAACCCAGGGCCTCAACAAAACTGTCACGACCTTCGTTGAAGACGTTCTGCAGCAGAACACCTGTGCCGACCCTCCGACAACGGTGAAAAAGCGCTTCAAATTCGTATACGCGGGGAGAAGATTTAAATTTTGGAGGCCTCCTGCGCAACCACCAACTACTATCGAAGGCTCCGGCATTGAGGCAACGAACATTGAGCGCGCCCTCCGAGCCCTTTCTTCCCACTATCAGCGACTTCCCGCCATCGTTTACCTTTCTCGTTCTAGCTGCCTCAACCCAGACATCACCGAGATCGTCCGGAACGCCGTCCGGGAGGTACTGAAGATACACCTACCTACTGCCACAAGTCTAGCTTTGCCATCAATCGCCGAGGTTGTCAGGAAGAAGTTCAGCAAGCTCTCCAGCCGGAGGTGTTCATCAACGCCGCTCTGGAACCACGGGCTTTGAGCTACACAGACGTAGCTCGTCACCCGCCTTCAAGGCAGTATTGGCTGCTCCTTGATGAGAGGCATCTTTGCCTCTGTACACTGCCCAATAGTAGCATCATGGGCATCAATAACCAACATGTAAATGGCTGCAGACCGGCACTCAATAGGCGTCCACTGTGGTGAGGCTTGCCATGTCTATAATAATGCGTTTTATCTTCTGTCAAAAAGTGTACGACGGTGGGAGACCACCAGCTCTGACTTTAAGGTTTTCAGCCGAGCAACCCATGACCAAGGTACGGTGACCGACCTAGGAACATTTACAAATACCTCCGCCGGTTGCCAACTCCGGGACCGTCTTCCGACCGCGGCTTCCGTCCGCAGTCACTTCACCACCCAGCATCATCTCTACGCAGACCTCGCCGTGAGAGCATGTCGTTCCTCTCCCTCGGCAGGAAAACTAATCGCGGCAACCCCTGAAGGTGGAGTTGCCAAATATGACTGTCGAAAATATCCCTCAAGAACGCGGGAAGGTCCCCACTCTATCGACGACAAGCATTGGAAAGACGATTCCACGTCGAGGAACTCTGGAACGCCGCGGAATACGCCGCGATTTTCGATCAGCCCTCGCCATCTCAGCAGTACACTACACCGCCGCCGCAGCTCAATGTTAACACCGAGCTTAGTGCCATGGAACAACGACGGCTCAGAGTCCTACTCGCCAATTTCAGCCACAACGTCTCGACGCCGTCGAAAGTGCGCCAAACACTTGCTACGAAACAACCCATCGTTACAACCGACGATGAGCTCCCTGTGCATCTACCGCCGTACCGGGTCTCTCAAAAGGAATGATGGGCTATTCTGGAACACGTACAAGACATGCTCAACGTCGACATCAATCAGCATACAAGCAGCCCATGAACCTCTGTAGTCGTACTGATGAAAAGTACGGACAGACTGCCTCGATTTGGCGTAGACTAACTGCGGCTCAACGCGGTGACGAAGATGGATATGTATGCGCTCCCGCGCATCGACGACACTCTGGACCGGTCGAGCCACTTCCGATACTTCTCGTCAATTTACCTGAGGCGTTCCTACTGGCATATCAATGTCGATGAACCTAACCGAGAGAATACTCCTTTCATAAAGCCACAAGACTTTAGGAGTTCAAGTGATGTCCTTCGGGCTGTGCACTGCGCCGGCAACTTTCCAGCGTGTAATAGACACCAGACTCACAGACCTCGAATGGCAGAGCTGTTTCATGTACCTCGACATCATCGTGGTAATATCGACTTACTTTGAGGCGCACTTGACACGCCTTCGAATACTACTTCATGCAATCCGGACCGCCAGACTCACCCTCGAGCTGGTGAAGGGCCTGCCTACCTACGGCAAACTAAATTTCCTAGGTCATGTTCTGAGCAACGAAAGCGTTTGTCCTGACCCTGAGAAGACTTGCAGTGTGACTGCGTTTTACCACCCACCGAAAAGAAGGCCAAACTAAGATTCCTGGTACTTTGCGTGTACCACAGGCGGTTTTTTGGGGATTTCGCCAAGATTTCTACGCCGCACACGGACCTCACTAAAGGCGCCGTGAACAATGGAGAGAGCGTTTTGAATGAGGAGAAGAAGAACAACAGGCATCCGAGGAGCTAAAGCAACGACTACAGTCGTCACTGAGTATTCGCGGCTTCAACCACTAAGCCAAAATTGACGTTCACACTGACACCAGCAATACAGGACTTTGCGCGGTACTGGTCCATCGACAAGAAGGTACAGAGCACGCGATCGCCTACGCTAGTCCGACGTTGTCGAACACGAAACGAAAATACTCAACGACCAAGAAGGAATGTCTTGCAGTCACATGAACTATCGAAAAATTCCGCTCGTACCTGTACGAAAGCCCGTTTCGAATGGTAACAAACCCCTTCCGCTTTAATGGCTCCCAAACCTGAAGGATCCCTCAGGACGTCACACACGCTGGATTCTTCAACTTTGAGAATTCAACGTGAACGTGGTCTACAAGTCCGGCCGCAACCACAGCGACACCGATTATTTGTCAAGGGTACCAGACGAGTTGGCGTCTGAGCGCACGGGCGACAGCGACGACGACGATGTTTTCGTCGGCGCGGTTACCGTGAACAATATGGCAGCACTTTAACGAGACAACCATGAGTTGCGTGCGGTCATAGAGCATCTGTAGGGAAAAGGGAGTGCAGTTCTAAGTATCTTCGAACAATCTTTCACAAAATTCGCCGTTCTCGAAAGTGTACTGTATGAAGAAAACTTCAATCGGCACCAACTCGACGTGGATTCTGGTTATCTCTGCCAGGCTTCGAGCGGAAGTTTTCCAAGCGTGCAATGACATTCCAACGGCGGGGCAGCTGGAATACAGCAGTAGACTTTCACGGATTCTAGAAAAACACTACTGGCTCAAGCTCCCCAAGACTGTCCCCCTCTACGTCCGATCCTGCCGCGAATGCGAACGTCGCAAGAAACCACCGTCGAAGCCAGGAGAGCTCCTGCAGCCGATCACTTCCCCGACTACGCCGTTCCTCCAGATCGATATGAACGTGCTTGGACCGTGACCACTATCGACGTAAGGAAACGGTTGGATCATCGTCGCGACCAATTGCCTCACAAGGTAGGCCGAAACAAAGGCACTCCCGTCGGGAGCCGCTGTGGAAGTAGACAAATTCTTTGTCGAGGCCATCGTCCCCAGGCAGAGCGCCCCAGAAGTCCTGATTTCAGACCGAGGGTCTTGAACGACTCAGTGTACCATCTGCAGAGGAACGGGCTGACGGAACGGCTAAGCAAGATTATCGTCGACATGATCGCCATTTACGTCGACGTGGAGCACGAGGCTTGAGTGCAGGTCTTGCACTACAGTACGTTTACCAAAAACATGGCACTCAAAGAGACCACTAGAGTTACACCATTCCATCTGGTGCAAGGTCGGAAAGTAACCCCTATGCTGGACACGATGCTGCCCCACGAGTCAGTTGATCATTGACGCGACGACGTCAAAGTGGTTGCTCAACGGGCCGAAGAGGTCCACCAGCTCACCAGGCTCCTGATTCAAAATCAGCAGCGTTTCGACGCTGGCCGCTACAACCATCGTCGCCGGGACGTTCACTTCCAGACCGGAGTTTCACTTCCCACCCGAAGGTGTGGACACACCCATTCACCGCCGCGGATTCAGCGAAAAACTGTTGAAACGGTACGTGGGACCGCACAAGGTAATTCGTCACTTTAGGTAGCTCCTTTAAGAAGTGGTGCCCGACGGAGTACAGATATAATCACGATTCCGACGACGAGCCGAGGTGGCTCATGTCGTTTGACTCAAACTGTTGTACGCTTGGTAGCACTACATACTTTTAATTTTAAGATGACGTTTTTACCTTACCATATTTTTGGTTCTGTTTTGAGTTGCATCGTTGCGATGCATTTTGGAAGGGGGAGTAATGTCGCCTTTATCGAGAAGATGCACTCTTCTGTTCATCTAGAGGTTCGTGTACACTCTTACCCCGAGCGTAAACGATAAGGAGACCGGTGTGACGTTGACCAGTCAGTACCGCGCTAGCTCTTCTCGAACATTCTAGGTCAAATATTTGAGATGACGAGCACAGTAAATAATAAACCGAGCTCTGTATTTGCGATTCAGTCGTCGACTCTCTTTCACAAAAGTTGTCACGGCGATGTGGAGTCCTTGCTGCTTCCGCCGTCGACGCTAGCTTCTCTTTCGCGACGTGTGTTCTTTTTTCGTTTCTGGCACAAGTTGGCCCCCATTAAATCTTTAGTTAATTCTTTTTCTTTGGTCTTATTGTCTGTCATTCTTTAATTGGTGGCAACATACTCTTTTTCTGCGTTCATAAAATCTAGAAAGAAAGTGTGTTTGCGGTTACCTTACGTAGCTTGTACACATCCCTAGCCATTGTCTCGTTGTCGACCATGATCGCAGGCACTCTCAGCAGACCATAATGTTTAATTCCTATGTCCCATATCTCCCTGAGTGTGGTCCTGGCTTCATCGTTTTGCTTTAAATGGTCCAACGCAGTTCGAGCTGACCTGCGGAAGGTGAATAAATTGCAAATTTCAGCATGCTTGCTACTCTTCTAACAGTCTCCAGAAACAATGAGCGGCCTTATATGAACATACAGTATAGTCACAGCGACAAATGTGAACCCATATCTAACCTAATGTATTCTTATTTACATTCACACAGATAATAAACAGCCCATTCGGGCTAGTGTTTTTTTCTTCTGAGGACTGCTTGACTGATGGCTTACTTTTGAACTAGCGCTGACGTCAGGACTCGGCGATGCGGAGGATATGGCGGAGCTGGGGAGCAAATCAACGCAAACTGCCTTTACGATTTGCCTTTTTGTGAATCCTCTTATCTTTCAATCACAAGGCATGACACAGGCGCAGATGAAAAGGAAAGTTCGCGTTGATGGGCTCACACTATCTCCAACACATGAACGAGTCCCGACGTCACAGCTGGTTCACACGTAAGCCGCCATTCAAGCACTTATCACAAAAATACGAATGCTCGCGTGGAGACATTTAGTAACTTCCTGACTGTACCATGCACTTTACAAGAAGGAACCATCTCCAATCTCTCGGCGGACAGCGGCACACTCATCTGTACGTTCAAAACTCAACTTTTCTTGACAATGAAGCCAAAGCTATAGTCTCGTGGTTTCCTGACATATCGTGGCGTCACCATGGCACGTGACCTCACACTTTCTAGCGATATCAGTGTTTACCATGACGGTTGTAATGTCAGACTTTCGTTGATAACTTTTTCTTTCTAGTAGTGTACAAAATACTAAAGGGTGATTGTTGTGAAGGGAACAATTTTAGCACGGTCTAAGATCTGAGGTTTACTTTCCCGAGCAAAAAATATGTACCTGGCTGCAGGGCTTGTATAAAAGGTGGCACAAACATCCTCGATAATTTCGAAGTTGAAGTTTATTCTCTCTCATTATGCCAAGGAAAGGAAGGATGAAAGGTATCGGTACAGATTCGTCTTGACAAACCCCCCTCCCCCCGCCCTGCGCTCGAATCAGTACCAATAGCAGAACCATAAGAAAGAAACACTAAAAATATAACTAAATGATGTCCGACACAATAATATTGTCACGAATGACGAGGTGACAAAGAAGGAATAACTGAGGAAACTGAAAGGTTTAATGGGGGCGAACTTGTGCCCAAAAATAAAGAAGGAAACAAAAGAGAACAGCAGAGCGTCGCCGGCGTCGAAAGCGGCGAAGCAGCAGGATCGA
Organism: Ixodes ricinus; assembly: GCA_037355805.1. Classification (NCBI taxonomy): domain Eukaryota; kingdom Metazoa; phylum Arthropoda; class Arachnida; order Ixodida; family Ixodidae; genus Ixodes; species Ixodes ricinus. The sequence continues at coordinate 87,775 of JAZHYW010046143.1, read as the reverse complement.
ACACTGAGGCGAAACTGACTCTGGCTCGCTACGCGAAACCCCTTATGTACACGCGCGGGCTTCGGGAATAATCGGCGTAGAAGGTTCGACGCGTAGAACATTCTGACCTCGAACAAGCAACAGGATTCTCGAATTTTCCGGAACACCAAATTGCAGGAATAAACAAAATACACGACGCTCCCAGGAATCGAACCCTGGCCTTTCGCGTGGGAGGCAGGCGCGACAACCGTTAGGCCACGCGCGCGCTGCCCACTTGGCCAGCGGCGCGCGCGGCATTACTCGCCCTTTAAAAAGTGCATCGCCCCGATGCACTACCGACTTCTGCGGCTGTGCCCATGGCAAGCCACCCGCCGCTTCCCCTTACCTGCCTACCGTTTCGTATTCGGGACCCTCGAGTTTTCTTGGGCCTTGGTGATGAAGTCATCGAAGAGTGTGCCGATTTCTACACCCAGGTGAGCCTCCATAACCGATGGGACGACGCGGCAAAATTAGCCAACGTAATATTTTACTTAAGTGACGTGGAGACGACATGGTTCTTAAACAACGAAGCGGAAATGCAAACCTGGGCAATATTCTTTTCCCGCATTCAAGATATTTCTGGCCGACCGATATACCGCAAGGCAGTGGCGTGAAAGAAGCTGGCTACCAGATCCCAGCTTCGTTCAGATGGGTACACATTCTACATAGAGGATGTCCTCACTCTCTGTTAGAAACTTTATGTGAACATGCCGGAATGTGAACGAGTACGACATGTATTAAAAAGCACAGCGGAAGAAGCCGTACACTTCTTCGTATAGCCGCCTCCAGCCGACGTTCAGGCAATCGTCACCATTTGTCAATCTCTCGAGGCAGCTCAAAGGGAGCCGATTCCTCCCACCACTTTCCTTCCTGCAGCCAATGACATCCCGTTCATACCATACTGACCAATCATACAAGGCATCGTCCGAAACATCGATAGGGAAGAATTTTCACGTATTCTCGGGACGACTACAACATAAGATGCAGCCTCAAATTCTGCACCGATCCAGAATTTAATCCGAGATGAGTTCATCAGGCTCAACACAAACCCACCATCCGCGCCATTAACTGCACAACCGCAACCGACGTATGCTGAAATTCTCCGCCTACCTCCCTCACCCGCGTCATCCCGGCCCATGGGACCTCCACAAAATGCAGCGCTCACGGCCGAAACAGCTATGTCGCAAAGCACACAAGCCACATGGCGAAAATCAGACAATCGCCCTGTCCGTTATTACTGCCGCATTCCCGGCCACTTCTTCCGCTTTTGCAGACGTGGTCGTTCCGACTTGAGCCGCAACTGGCCACAAATGCACCGTGACAGCCCATTTCCCAGTCTTCCACGTTATCGGAATGAATATTAACTCAACCAAGACTATATCGACGCACCTCTTCCACCCGAAGCTTTTAGACGTGGCGGACTGTGGAGGCGTTTCCAGTTTCAATACGATGCTCGACCGTGGTTTGTTCATAGCTGAATGAAAAGTAATCAAACACTGCATGGAACTTTTGAAGGAACAGAGACTTCGGAATTTTAAACGGCGTGCTGTACAAGCGCAACTACGACCCTTGTGAGAAACGTTGGCTTCTTGTTGTTTCGTCACTGTTACGTCACGAATTTTTGTATTTCCCACACGAAGACTCGACTGCTGGACACCTTGGACTTTTAAAGACATATACACGCTTTCGCCATCTCTATTTGTGGCCAGGCATGTACCGCGCGGTCTGCCACTATGTCCAAACATGCGCCCCGTGTCAGCGTCACAAAAGAACATCCAGCAGGCTTTCAGGCCTACTTCAGCCCATCGCTCCCACGAGCCACCTGCTGGAGGTCGTCAGCATCGACATTTTTGGTCCACTTCCTTTGTTCACAAGTGGCGAAAACTGGATTATTGATGCCATAGACCACGCAACACGGCACTTCGAGACAGCACCTCTACGAAATGCCACTGCTGAAGCAATTGCTCAATTTATTTTGCATAACATCGTTCTTCGCCAGGGTGCCCCACGTGTAGTCATCAGTGATCGCGGAAAATCATTCATGGCCCACACTGTTGAAGCCTTGCTGCGCGTCTACAAAATAGACCATCGCGTAACCTCTCCGTACCATCTCCAAACAAACGGGCTTACCAAGCGCTTTAACCATACTCTCGCAGCCATGCTTTCTATGTATATTTCAGACAACCATTCGAACTGAGACATCATTCTCTCCTTTGTGATTTTCGCATATAATATATCCATCCAATCGACCACTCGGTTCTCCCTTTTTATTTGGTTTACGGACTAGAACCATCCAGAATCCTCGACGCTCTTTTGCCTTGCCCTGTTAACGCCGTGGACGATGAATATTCTTCACAAGTTATCTATCGTACAGATGCGAGCCGTCAACTCGCCAGCACACGTACAGTCCGACACCAACAACAATCCAAATGTGATTACGATGATCCACACCAATATCGCCACTACATATCCGATTACCTTGTTTTACTATTTTTTCCAACTCGCCCAGACGGCCGGTGTGGAAAATTCCTTCACCACTACCATGCTCCCTATCGAGTCATTCGGTAGACATCGCCCGTCAATACCCTCTTGGAGCCTGAGACGCCGACCAAAGACCGTCAGATTCACGGTTCACACATCGTTCACGTCAGTTGCCTCAAGCCATTTTACTCCCGTGAGCCAGCACACTGCTCTGACCAACATTCAGACCGGGCCAGGATGGCCTTCTCTAGGGGAGGGCATCTGTGCCGGGCACAGTTGCATGCCCAGTGGCGCGAGCGGAAGCACCAACCTGCTCAAGGACTATCGCGCTCGAGGAGAGCGAGGAAGTTGACTGATAGAATAGATCGCTATACGCCGGACCCATCTACGCCTCTGCCTGGTTTCTCTCTCGACCCAGAACACCCCCACAATATTAGTAACTTAGATAACTACAGAAACACTATAAAATATGTTCTTCTTTAGCTTTCGTGATCGCTCAAGATCCCCAAAGATCACATCTGTTGTGCAATTGGCGTAAATTGGTAAAATAAAAATTTTGTCAGCGCGAGCAGCAACACTGGTTCACAACAACGCTTGGTTTGGCTCTGACATGGGTTTTGCAAAAATGATGTAAGGGTATCTTTTGCCGTATTTTATTGTGTAGCTTATTTAAAAAAGAAATCACTGGTCGCATATCTTATCGTTTTGAACCATTGAACATCGAGGACGAGAATGGAGAGGGTGAACATGCTCAGAGATGTGTCACTGTCGCCCGTACTGTTTCCCTAACTCAATGTCTAGCGAACTGATCTCTATGGATTAGCGTTACGCCCGACGAACCCAAAATAAAAATTAGAGTTACATCCGACATAACTTTACCCTAAGATAACGAGTCACGTCCGACGGAACTCGAAATGAAAATGAAAGTTACGTCCGACGGAAATAAGTTGAAGTTACGTCCTGTGTAACCTACGCAACTTTATTGAATGTTACGCTTTACGGCCGATAAATGACGGAAATGCACACATATCGTGAATTATTACTACGTTACGTCCGATGCAGCATTGGTTAATTGGGTAAAATCGGGACTTCATCTTTATCTCCAGGTACAAATGCCCGTCGCAATATTTATTTTTCTCGTATTTTTTTAAAGAGAAATTTGTTTTCTTTAAGACGATTTCTTGCGAAGCTTTTTGAGAATCGCGGATGTTCGATGCCATTATTAAGAAATATAGAACTGTAATGTGATACGAATGTGCTGTTTACAACAGCAGGGCTTCCGGCAGACTGGTTGAAAACTGGCACCATCTTCACATACCACTCTAGTCGCCACGCCCACTAGCTTTTGCAGGGTTTCTTCCAGAGTGTCTTAAATAAATAGCTGTTTCGAGGTGCCGCCAGGGTATGAAAATGACAATACACCTTTGGCCTTTAGCCATATCAACTTTGCTCTCAGCCCGAGCCAGCAAGGCCTACAAGCAGGTGTAACAAACGCGGATAGGACAGCACAAAGATTCTTTCTACAAAAGAAAAAAAGATGCAATAAATTGTCTTGAAGGGGAAAGAGGAGAAAGAAAGAAATCGCTGTGACGGACATTGAGCTCACCCAGCTTCAGCAGCCTCGATGTAAGAGGAACACACACCAGCCCGCTCAACAAAGTTGAAGGTACGGACACAGTTGAGATTTTAATCGATTCACGAATGCTGCATCGGACGTAACACATTAATTATTCACAATATTTCTGAATTTACGTCATGTATAGGCCAGAAAGCTAAATATACGCGAAGGTTACAAAGGGCGTAACTGTAACTTTTATTTCGGGTTCCGTCGGACATAACTTTACTCTATTTCGAGTAAAGTCCGACTTAACAAATTTTTATTTTGAGTTCTGTTGGACGTAACTTTTATTCTCATATTGGGTGACGTCGGACGTAACTCTAAATCTTGGGTAAAGTTACATTGGACGTAACGTAACGTAAGACACTGCGTTTCCTCAATCTCGGACTTCCGGCTGAATTTCTGAGCTGCACCCATCATTGTTAAATCTCCCGGCTGTATGTACGTAGCCCGTTAACTATTTGCTTCAGTAGCGGTCTCCAGTTGAGTGGCAGTGTAGTAATTGGTCTTTACTAGATACTTGCGTCGTCACGGATTCCATTTGAGCTGTTATAAGCGCCAGCTCGAGCCCGAACTTGCGCCTTTTCGCCGTTCGTGTTCTTCAGTTTTGGTGTTCAGCTCTATGATTCATTAAACCATTACCTAAAAGTCAATCACCTCTGCCTCATCTCTCGTCAGGGAACCCCATAAACCGGCCGCTTTACTTCTCCGTTCCTAGACGTTTCCTGCCTCCAAGTAGCAGACTGATCGTCGACCCACCAACATCGTCGTCTCTTCATCAGAGAATTACTACCTTCTGGTTCGTCGGCCACTATTACACGTTTAGAAGAAAGGGTATAGATAGTCCTCTCTAAGGGAGGAACGGTATTGTAACCTATGTTCCTTTATAAGGGAAGAAACTTTCGTCCCTGAGGCAGGGGAGCAAATTGCCTCCGTCGCATGCATCTCATTATGGCGCCTCCTAATCGAGCAAATTGATCTCAATAAGGCTTAACGAGGACGCTACATATCTTGTACGGGACGAGAGGAGCAGCAAATAAAAGCGTAACACCAGCTTTCCGCGAACTGTGTTGATTTCCGAAGCCAGATTGCCCCCGCACGTAAAGAAACTCTTGTTTCAAAAACAGTTCCTCAGTCTTCTCGTCGTCAGCACTGCGATGTTAAACGGAGACAACCGATACCCAGTTACTTCGCATACTTGACGTGTTACCTTTGCTATTCCTTGAGGTAAAATTCCTTCGTCAACCGCACATCTCGGAGGAATGCCAAAGCAATCCACGAAACCAAAAGTCGCTGCCAAAAGAACAAATTCGAAGCCTCTGTTGATCGCGTAGCGTGAAAGAAGGTGAAATCGCTTGCCACCAAATGGCAGGGTGAAGCAGAGTAATTGTGAGTATTTAGGCTAGGTGGTGCTAGGTACCGCCCAATACATGTTTTTCAAAAAATATTTTCCATTCCACACGCCGCCATTGCGCTTCGGGATCTTCGGGAACCATTATGATGCACACATTATGCAAGCATCGGCTGAACATACAATGAGCGCGTACACATATATTGCACATAAAAACATCAATACAACAGCACACTACCCCGATCACTTCCCTAAGTTCTGCGTTCCCGACTTTTATACTGCACTCTTAAAATAAAGGGTACTGTAGTACCCTCCTTAAGGGGGTAACCAACTTTCACACAGGGCAACGCCTTTTTGAGGTAACGTTACCCCATGCATCGAGGGTGCAAACTTACCCCTGGGTTAGGTGCAACATTGCCTCCTTTAGGGGTCAGAGTCAGCCTTTGCCTCCTTTAGGGGTAATTTCAACCCTTTTGAGAGGTAAGACGACATAATTGAGTGCGCTGCTTTTACCTCCTTTTGGAGGGAACTATGATCCACTTTGGGGTTAAATGTACACGATGAGGAAAACAGCTCAGAAAACGCGGACTACGAAGAACAAGCACGACAGGACAGTGCTGTCCTGTCGTGTTTGTTCTTCGTAGTCAGCACTTTCCGAGCTGTTTTCTCCATCTTGTATAACAGCACGCAACTGGCCCAGTTCACCACCTTATTAGAAGTTAGATGTTCACTTGATGGAATCACTAATACCTCCCCCCCCCAAAAAAAAGGTACTATGGCCCTTTGTGGGTGTGATTGTACTGCTTCAAGGGTGGGCCTTATAATAGATGAAGACGGCCTAGTTCTGAAAGTGAATGACAATGTTATATTGTGGCTGTCACAAACAAAATGGAATAAACATCAATGGCATAACTATACATTTTATAAAATTTCTAAGATGAAATCACCAAAGGCAATAAAGGCATCTGGAACAACACTTTCGGGGCTCTAGTTCGCGACAGTCAAATAAATTATCAAAAAAAGTACATAAACAATCAGTGTCTACCCGGAAAATAACAGTTAATGCTTGGAACACTGCTAGGAATAGCGAAGCTTCACCGGGATGAACTCAAATGACTGAGTCTTGTACAAACCAGATTCAAAATGAACGCACTCTGATATAAAATAGATTCTGTAGCACACATATTGCAGACAGCAACACAAACCAAGACATGACTAGCAATCACTAGTGCGTTGCAACTCAAGGGCATCAGTACACTATGCCCGTCCTCTCCAAAGTAGTGGAATGAACGCTGGAGTAGAGGAAATCAAACTCTATGATTTGCTCTTCTAATGCGGAAAGAAGAAAGGGCTCGTATCTCCTGCTGCCAATGAGCTGCAACAAACTACCGCGAGGGCAAAGGGGATCTAACTCACTTCAAATAAATCGCAAAAATCGGTTTCGACCACCTTGTATTTAAACCTTGCAAGCACAAATCACTGTGAACATGTAACCACAACTTTCGAATGCTTTCAGGCACCAAGTATGAAGTAGACTGAAATAACTTAAGTATGCCAATGATGCACAAAGCAAAAAGCTGTGATTTCGAAAATTACAAAAACGTGACTATAAAGCAATATCATTGACTTTCTGTAACTCTCAAAATCAATCACCCTGCCTTATGTCAGACAAAAAAAAGCATTATAGAAACGAAAAAAAAATCCTAAATCTGCATAAAAAGGCATTAAAAAAAGAAAATACTTTTTGGCGTTTATTTTAGGTTTGAAAGCCATGTGTTGCACGTGACTCCCCATTTGAGCGTTTAAAATCAATTAAGTACTCTAGTGCAATGAATGTGCGCCTGAACTGGTGATGGTACTCGTAGCTAAAGATGAAGTAGAAGCAGAATGGAACCAGTACTGCCTCAGCAGACGACGCGCCTTCGAGGTCTCCTTCCACTGCCACATAGCTGGGCACCTCACGATTAATTAGGCTTGAGCTGACAGCCACCGGGTAAATTGCACTGCCTGCCTAAAACAAAAAAAAAATGTCGAAATCATGTGATATGAAGTTGAAACATATCATCCCCAATTTAAAGAAACTGTCAAGAAATATTAGATTTTTCTAAGACACATTTGGAGCATTTGATGGGCCATTTATTTCAGCATTATAAAGCATCAACCATACTTACCAGACGTGACCGGTTTAACTGTTCACTAACCACCACTGACAAAAATTATCACAAGGTAGGTGGAAATCATAGATTAGTAAGCACTTTGTATTCGCCGGTCATGTTCAAATTTGTCACCCCGATTTACTTAGAAGACTAACATATCTTAGTCAAAGGGGTACAACTACTGTAGCAGGTTAGTATATACAAGTGCTGATTGTTCGGCGAGTTGGTATTGTACGTGAAAAAACATGATTGCCCTTTAATGACAAGGACAGAGGAAGAACATACACCACAGAGCGCTACATCACATTAGCTACTCAGCACAACTGCAGACCCCCATGACCGCCAACCCTAACTGCCGAACTTTGGCAAATATGCAAACATTTTTGCCGAAGTTCTCTTCCAGATTAAAATTGAATGTATGTTTTATTTAGACATGAGAAGAACAGCACACAAGGACGACAAAACAGAAAAAGAACACACCGAAAAAGACACACTCAAGCGCCTTGTGTCTTACTCTAATTTATTTAGTCAAAGTATACCCTCAATTTTCTCTAGAAAATGAACGAACACCACACACACAAAGAAAATATAAAAATCGAGAACCTCATTTCAGGTGCCCAAATGCGAACAAGAACATCAAAATAATATATCTGACTACGCTTACCTGCAGTTGCGTCCAAGGTAGCAGGCATCCAGTACACTCGACGAAATCGCCCTACAACGTTGACGCAATAGGAAAGAAATATATTCAATCAACTTTAAATAATGCAAATTTGAGCCATCTGACTCACCTACTGAATGATCAGCTTTTAAAAATGCCTGATCAGACACAAAAGTGAAAGCCGTTTACAACTCCCTGTAACGCCGAATTGGAGCACAGCTCTTGAGGAGGAGGAGGGAAGGGTACTCAGGGGAGGGTATACCCCTCCTTCTCCTCCGGGGGCTGGGGTCACGTGACCTCGAGGGGGGGGGGTCACGTGATCCCCCCTCCCCGAGGTCACGTGACCTCCCCGACATGTCCCAACATGTCGGGAGGGGGTCACGTGATCCCCGCGACATGTCCCAACATGTCGGGAGGGGGGGGGTCACATGACCCCCGCGACATGTCCCAACATGCACCGCACGTGGCCTCGGGAAAGGGGGGTCTCTGACCCCCCGAGCCCCCGACATGTCCCAACATGTCGGGAGGGGGGTCACGTGACCCCAGCGACATGTCCTAACATGCACCGCACGTGGCCTCGGGTGGGTCACGCTGACCCCCCTCTCGAGGTCACGTGACCCCCCCCCGACATGTCTCAACATGTCGGGAGGGGGTCACGTGACCCCCGCGACATGTCCCGACATGCACTGCGCGGTTACGCCGACGCCGACGGCGACGCCAACGGCGACGGCGACGCCGCTCAAGCCGGAAACGGGCGCCTAAGAGCTGCGCTCTAAAAATGCCAAGACAACATTATACTTGCTAGTCGCTCTGCAGGAAATAACTTAATGACATTATTCAGTAATATACTACTATTAGTGTTTGCAAAGCGCACGAATAATTCCTTACTGCCGAATGTCGAACTTCGGCAAATATGTAAATTTGTTTGCCGAACTAATTTGCCAGATTAAAATTTAAAATTGAATGTATGTTATACTTAAACATCAGAAGAACGACACACAAGGACTGAAACGCAAAAAAGAACACCGAAAAAGACACACACAAGCGCCTTGTGTGTCTTAATCTAATTTATTTACTCGAAGTATACCCTCAATTTTTTCTCGGAAATGAACAAACAGCACACACACAAAATTAACATAAGGATCAAGAGCCCCATTTCAAGTGCACAAATGGGAACAAGAAAATCAAATTAAATGTCGGACTACGCTTACCTGCAGTAAACAATGTTAGGAATTGTCACGAGATGAGTCCAAGGTAGCAGGCATCCAGTACCCTCGACGAAATTACCCTACAACGTTGCCGCTGGACGAAAGAAATATATTGAATCAACTTCAAATAATGGAAACTTGAGTTATATCGAACTTGCCTACTGCATGATCAGAGCTTTAGAAATGCCTGATCACACGCAAAGAAAATGCCACGACAATATAATTGCTAGTCTCGCTGCCGGTAACAACTTTGTGACCTTATTCCGTAATATACTACTATTAATGTTTGTAAAGCGCACGAATAATTCGCTCAGACATTTATATTCGGCATATCAAGGTAATGTGACATTTTACCAAACTATTTATTAAACCTTGTCAAACTAAAAAAACGTTAATATAAAAAAATTTGTGTTTAACACTGACTTTTACAAATACCAACGACGTTGAGAATTAATCGCGTTGGTTGGCCGGTGCCACCAATCAATGCCTAACCGAATAATGCTCTGCGAAAAAAAGAAGACAACGACCACCTTATGAGATTTTCACATGTTTGATCAGATCCTCAATTTAACGTCGGACGCGACACACAAACGGCCCCAAAAAGAGAAAACCTCCTACCCCCTCACGCCTTAAACGTAGGCGACCCCCGATTTAAAAGGCGTCTTGCCACCCGGCCGCCCGGCTCGCCGGGCCGCCACTCTCCCCGTCCTCCACCCGCACACCCATACACCGGGAAAAGCAACGCCACTGGTTAGCGTATGTCAACCTTCTAAATATGCGCTAGTGCAAGCGACAGTCACGCCTCTTGTTGCTCTTTATGAACTTCGATGGTCTAAACCGTGTCTGCGTTCGCTCCACACACTAATTTTATGAAACGCTCGACGCCTTCAAGCGTGCCAACATGTCTGCTAACTATTTGTCTATGGAAGACGGGGGTCGCCTTACGGGGGTGGCCATTACCGACGCCAACTGCCGCCCGCGCAGAACGTTTCCTTACCTGAAAACGGTGCACACGACTTGGATCTTCGACTGAAGTCAATGCAGCGCTCTCGGTGACTTCGTAAGAAGAGACTGAGCCGAACAGAACAATAAAGAACGTTCCTACGCTGGGACGCCTCCGAGGAAACGTTCGAGAAGAAAGACCGTTATGACCGGGAGCGTCGGCGGGAAGGCGCCGACGCTCCCGGTCGGCCGGGAGCGTCGGCGCCTTCCCCAAATGAAAGCCGTTTACAACTCTCTGTAACGCCAAATCGGAGTGCAGCTCTTGAGGAGGAGGAGGGAAGGGTACTGAGGGAGGTATACCCCTCCTTTCTCCTCCTCCCTCGCGGGGCTCACGTGACCTTGGGGAGGGGGGGTCACGTGACCTCACGGTTACGGCGACACCAATGACGACGGTGACGCCGACGCCGACGCCGACGCCGCTCAAGTCGGAAACGGGTGCCTAAGAGCTGCGCTCTAAAAGTAAACGCTCGATCATTGCGTAAATGTATGAAAGCCAATAAATCAATCCGCTCCAATGCTGTTCCAAGCCATCTGTTTGCTTCCCCCTACGGCAAGTCGTAGGCAGTATTTTTATGGTAGTGTTTGTTTTTCTGTTTGTGCTGTTCACGCAGAGCTGCAATTTTCGTCTTGAATTAATCTCTGTAGAGCGTATATTCACTCAGCTGGAAGTAATGATTTATGGGCAAAGAACTAGCTTTTCGATCAACTTGAATGCAGTCAAAGCCGCGGCTTGCGGTAGGTGTTAAGTGTACCAAGTTACGCCGTGGAGAGCTCGAAAACTTCTAGCGCTCATCCCAGCGCGGCCGCTTGGAGGGCAATTTCTCCAGGAACCGTAGTATATTTAAACAACAAAATAAAGAATGATTTTTTTTTCGATTTTACTTACCATTATTCTTTAATGCTAAAATTCCAAACTGTAAATATACGTGCTTTCCGTCATATTTTCATAGTGTTCAGTCCTTTCCCCAGAGCGCAATCGCTTTCGGGGAGGAGACTACCGACAGTAACATAGGCCACTGTACGATAGGAGCTTACGGCTCAGACCAGCGTTCCAACGTGACTATCCGCACATCTATAGATTGCGCCTAATCAATCATGGCGTTTTAAACTATATAATGTAAAGTGAAAGACAACCTGAGAAACCCCGCGCCCTCCGATCACGGCGGGACCAGCGGCATCAATGCCCGACAGTTGACGTCATCTCATATTGTTTTTACTCCACTGATACGCGAACACATGGTCACATCGGCGATAATTCCAGTCTTCCTTTGACAACGCACAGCACTGCCATCACGACGTTGCTGATATGTTGCAGACACGCAGGAATAAAGAAGCACCTTGATTGCCAGTTGGCGCTCGGCATCGGAAAACAGAACCAAACTCAGCACAAGGCAGCCAGGAGCCCGCAGCAAAACCTGCCTGTCTTGGACGCAGTTTTTGCGATTTTCATAACGTCGAAAACGTCGACACAGTTTTGCATGGTTCCGCGTGGGTCTCGCAATCTGGAGGCGGCCATCTTACCCAGTGTGCGTAGCGCTGCTGGCACTGCTCCGGAACTTCGTTGTTTCTAGAAGCTTCGTTTGCTCGTTTGATAAAATTAGTCGTAAAAACGGCAATGCATCCGAAATGTTCTGCAAGTTTGAACTGGGAGACGGAATTACAGGTGGCCTTCGCTGCCGCTGAAGCTCAATCAGCTCAACAACATTTATTAAACAACGTGCGCGCCTGGAGAAGGAGGAAAACGTCTCGTTCTTCCCTTCTTCTCCTGTCCGCTTGGGGTCGCGTCAGTAGATGGGAGGAAACTGCGCCGTTGCTACCTTTCTCCTTCATTTCTTCTTAGAGTTTACATTTTGGTGCGTCGGCCTAGCCCGTCGCCCCATCTCGTTCTTTGTACAAGGGCGGTTTTTCACGACGTTCTTCCGCTTGTGTTCTTTCAGTTTTTAAGGCAGTATATAAGCTTCTGAGGTTCTTTGCAGTGTTCCAACACTTCTGCTCCATTAGCTCGTTCAGGGTAGTAAATAAGCCCAAGAGATTCTTCACAGTGTCCCAACGCTCGTGATAATTCAGTTTACCCGCCTGCCCTGCAAGACATGCCCTTTCAAACCGTATGATATTTTCCATCTGGCCAGTCACTCCGCTGTACCTGTTTTTGGACTTTACGAAATTCCATTGCATGCATTTAGACATGCTGCCCTATACTCCGTTCACCTCAAAGCTGAGACTGCAGTGGGAACAACGTGCCCGTCCTACCATTCAGCCGCCTCCCTTTCATCACCTAACCCGGTTCTCTGCGCGTGGGTACGAGCGGCAGCGTGATCACATGGCGAAAGAGATATATATGATTGGTCCAACGAGGACGTTGGTTCCACCGCAGTCTCAGCTGAGGGTAAATGTAATATAGTGAGCCCGCAAGATGACCGCCCAGCTCCGGCCTCACAAGAAGTTGGCGTTTACAAGACGGCCGCAGTCTTCAATGCCCTCCTCGCTGGAAACCCTATGGCGAAGAACTCGCGCACACCAGCACGCACCACGAAGCTTCATGGACGGCTGCCCGTCGATGAAGCTTAGAAACAGTGAATCGCAGTGCTGTGAAATAAATTGTTTCTCTATCGGTGTTTCCTTCTAAGAAAACGTTTTCATGATAAACGCCTGTGACCTCAACAGAAGCCGTTGAGCCGACATTTTCCTCCGACGGTGACTATCTGAAATATGACTAACTTTCCACGAACATGCAGTTCTTACAATATCATTTCTCGTTGACTGCTTGTGTGTTTCGGAAGATAAGTGATTTTTCTGATGTTTTTATCAATGTTGTCTCACTGTAGCTATTGTTAAAACATATATCAAGAAAGGGAGAGTAGTAGTTTTTTGTTTTCCTTTAAAGGGGTGCGGAAGCGAAATTTTAGCGCCTATTTCTTTGTGTAGACATGGTCTCCTTTATGACAGCAGCTCACAAACAGCAGTCTTTTGTCCGTAAATGCAAGCAAAGCAATGTTAAAACGAATAAAACAATTTTCCAGCACCATTTCGTATTTGGGGGGCGGAGCTTTATTGGAATGTCTCACGTCACGGGGCCATCAAGAACAACACCACGGCGCGGAATGTAAGATGGAGGCCCGCAAGAGCGAGCGGCGCTTGGGGCACCTCTCAGCTGTAGTACATACCTCGGCTATTGCCACTCGGCGGGATTATAATGCGTGTACAATAAAGCTAGCACCACCTAGTGACGACGATCATAATAATGGTACCCCTGGCCGCGTATGGGCCATGACATAGGCATCACGTCACGAGCAAATATCCCGAGACGCATTGCGCCGACTCGATGGCTAATTTTGAAGCGTTTGCCAGAAACCGTCGGTTAGAAAGAAAAATATGGCCATTCCCTGAAAATACAAGCGTGTGATTATCATTTTTTCGATATCATGAATTTTATTTCACCCATTTCGAACAGTTCCGAGGATATTTCAAGTTTCGATTCTGTACCCCCTTGAAATCCTATTTGAGGTTTCGTTAAAAAAATAAATAAGGAAGGGAGTGTGTAATAATTGGCTTTTACTAGTTTGATGCATCATCACGGACACCATTTGTGCTATTATCAGCGCAAGCTCGAGTCCAAGCTTGCGCCTCTTTTCCTTTTTGTTCTTCAGATGTTCTGCTCAATAATTAATTAAACCTAATCCTAAAAGTTAATCACCCCTGTTTAGTCGCCAGCAAGGTCCATGCTGACCGTGAACCCTGGCTTCCTATCTTTTGCTGAGGTTCTCCAGCAGTGGAACTTTAACAACAGTGGGGAAGTGCTTGCAAGCCTGGTTCCAAGGCTGCGAAGGCTGAACCTCGTGAATGCCCTTCTTGATTTTTCATATTGCATCCTCGGCTAACCGGTTGTTTGAAAACAGTACTATTAAACAACGGTGCGTTGTCAAACACCAGTGTCTTTGGCTGTCCAAATCGACCAAAGATGTTGCACTGGGCTTCCACCGTGGTCTCCGCCGATGCTTTTATCCGTTTTGTGTCCTAGTGGACGACAATCGGTAGTACGTAGCTCTCCAGCGGTACGGCATAATATATGTGAAGCAGTGTTCAGCATTGCTTGGTATCCAACCAGCTGACCCGAACCTGCACCAGAGGCATTTAACAGGGCTGGGCAGATGTCTTGCACCTTCTTACGTGATCTTAAATGTCTTCGTCAACTCCGGGGACCTAAATATGGGGTTTGCCATGCTCTTCATGACTGGCATGCCTGAATAGGTGTCATGGAGCACAGCCTCCTGCATACTGATACTGCCTGCTCAATTGCCGGTTGCCAGTTGTGACCAGAAGGGTGCGCCGCTTCCTCATACAAGATAAAAATCTACACCACGTGAACAAGCCTCTTGTGCGTTCTTGTATTCTTAGTGCTGTTTTGCATTCATCTGGTACCTGTGGGCAAGAACGTGGCAGGGCTGTCCTTTTATAAGATCCCAAGCAACACCCAGAACCATGGAAAGTGATTGTCGGTTATTTCGAGGAAAAACTGCGTCCCTAATCGTACCTCCAACTACTCGATAGTACGCGGTAGGCACCATTTTGTGATGGACATTAAGGAAGGCCAGCTCATCACATTGCAACATTGAGCCGTGTCATGTCCTAGCGTCATAGGACGCCAGCTACGATTGATATGGGAACGATCTTTCAATGCCTGTCTTTATCGTGCATGTGCTTCCTGTTAACTTTGGTAACTGATGCAATGAAAAAACTTTTTGGTGGAGGCTATCGAGTCGGCAGGTTACGACCGCCTGAGGATTCACTAATTGGTGATTTTACTTAGCTACTCGTTTCAGTGGAATGTCTAATCTTGACTCTGTATGTCCATAATCTATTCATTGGCTGGTTTGTTCCCAAGTAACTCAGTTGGTCTCTTTAAGGACGCCTCAAGTAAATACTTTGCTAAGGCTGCACTAGCCTTCAGAATTATTTTTCTTGAGACCGAGAGACCACTTGATTTCATTTTAAGCAAGCTGGCGTGCTGCAGAGAAAGAATTACCCAGGTTTTGCATGAAGTAATAGGTTTCACATGAGTGTACATTCTATTTGTAGCAGAAATAGCGATCTCACACTTAGTTAGAAACGCAAGTTAAACAAAAACATTCTTAGGTATGTGGTTTAATAAAGCTGTGCATACTTTAGCTCAGTTTTCAGTATATTGGGCGCACTTTACTTTGTAGATGTGAGTTCATCTATCATGACTATTAGATCACTTCGAGCATAAAAAATACATTGGATGTGACAGACACCCGCACTTGGGCATCCATCATCTGTCTGAGCTGTACTTTCATTTTTTGCGTTGAAGTGTATATCTCGCTTGGTTCAATCAGCATCTACTTCATGTACTGAATGCCTTTTTACAGGGTTGCTTCGCCACACGAGATTTGTGCGCTTATGGGTGTTTGGTAAATGGCGTCACGAGTCGCATTGAGCCCCGTGCCCAGCATGGGGTCGATATTGCTGCATGCCTGGCTGTGCTAGGCGTGCCCATGTCTCATAAAACTGGGGTGGCAGTATCCAAGCCTGGGCTAGGTTTTCTTCAAGGGTCCACCGAATTACAAAACACACCACCCCAGCATGACCACCTCACAGAGAGGTGTCCGGTGTTTCTTTTCGCCTAGGACAATTCGGTCAGTCACTTTGCTTCACCTCTCCTTTCTTCTGGCTTTCTTCTCCATCCATCTTTTCAACCTCTTATCTTTCAGATGTAACATAATTCTTTGAAATTGAAGAGGAATTTTAGCCCATGTGTGTTGAAATTACCAGGTTGTGCCATGGTGACGCCGAATACTTTACTATGAAATTAGTCCACTTCATGAAAATCCAATGGCCTTGGCACTGATAGGCTTTGCGTGGTTTGAACGACTGGATGCGGAGCAGCCTCAGGGTTTTTCCGTTTGAATAGGCTGATCTCACCAGCCAGTTTCGTTAAGCCGCCACAGCCGTAATGAATCGAAGGAACTTTTACTATTCTGCATGTGAATCGAAGGAACTTTTACTATTCTGCATGTGAGAGAAACCTACTGGATCCTTGCGCGTGACGAGACGACACGAGCCGTCTCATGCACTGCCGCCTGCCTCCTGCAAACTAAAGTTATGGCAGCGTCACGCATGTGTGGAACGCTTAAGGCCCTGTCGCACTAAGGCAACACGATGGCAAAAGCAACACAACACTGTTCGAACAGTCGGAAAACTTGTTGCTCGCTCCCCGTGTTTTCCAACAAACCTGTCACACCGCGGCAACAGCAGCACAACATGGACGACAACGAAAATAGTGCTTAGGTATGATAGCTTTCGACAACAAAAAACAGCAGCAACTTGTGTTGGACAACGGGTGTTACCCTGATCATTGGCTGAGCGAATTTCGGGCTGGAAACACAACAATACATATAGTTTCGATGGCAAAGCTAGTTCCCTATCAATAACATCTTACTCAAATGAAGGCTTGGAAAACGTTATTTAACTATAATTACGGCTGGCATGCAGCTAAAATAATTTGATTTTTTTTTATTGCATAATCACTAGGAAAGCGATTGTCGAAATGGTCACACTCACGGTCGTGAACAATCTGTCTGGTGTTGAAATTAGGACTGCCTAGTGACCAGCTCACATTAATGCCAGTTAAATAAAATGACATGCCTACTCACCCGCTCAAGAAGTATGATAGAAATAAGCCAGGAAACCAAAGATTAAAAAATCGAAGCACTAAAACAACCCCTCTGATAATGATTGTTGGTGCTAAAAACTCGTAAACAGCCGCTATCGGACACCTGATTTGTTTAAAAATACTAAGGACATTTTGGGTAATGAAGCGACAACACAGCAGGCAATAGGCAAATAGACAGTGTTATAAAATATTTAGTCCACAGATTGTTATGAACGCCGATCGTGTCGGTGTCGCAGTTTTGTAGCACTGTCAGTTTAGCTCAACACCAAGCTACAAAAGACGGAATGGTGTACTGCCGGTGCTAGCTCCATTTCATAGTAGAAATAGAAATTGTATGAAAGAAAGAACGAGACAGAAACACCTCATACCGTGGCGTAAATACCGAATGTGTATCAGCGATCTCACTTTCCTCGGTTTGGGCAATCTGCTTTGTCAGCGAATGAAAAACATTTTGATAAAATAAAAGGTGGGTAATACTCCGCGTGTCAGCTTTCCTAATCACAGACACTGGTTAGTGTTGTCCCGTGGTAATTTCTGGCCTTTCGAACGAACTAGCACTTTATTGTCACATTTTCAGTGCCACAGCGCCACACAGGGACGAAGGAAAACAATCAAGTTGGCTGAGTATTCCCCGAGTTGTCCCCGCCGTCAGCGCGGTCTGACAGGATGGTCGGACAACAATACGGCCAACAGAGTTGCCGGGCGGCAGCAACATGTTTCCCGACCCGTTGTTGTTGCCGCGATCTGACAGGGTCACAGGCAACATGGTATCCTCGTGTTGCCGTATAGAGTTGCCCAACTGCTGCCCCAGTGCGGCACGGCCTTTAGCGAAATCGGTCTATTGCGTCGATTCTTGGGAACAGTACGTAACTGTTGCCATTTATGGTTGCCGACACCTGGAGTACCTGGAGTCTCTGACTTTTGTTGGCGTGCACACGGCAGCCCTCTCCTTTGTTGTGGCATGACTGCTCTACAGTGTGAACGGTGTGATCCTCATGCATTCTCTCAGATGCGTGGTGTCTACACCCTACGGGAGCAGCAGCGTACACACAGTGTGAAACTGTGGGGGCGCTGCCATAAATGAATGAAAACAATTGTATTTTTCCTGGTAAAGTATTTGGTGAAACTGTCAACTGGCATGCTTTTAGCCAGGCTAGGTGACTCGTATCCCAAATGTCCCAAGATGCCTGTCTCATTTCGATGACTACGTTTGATGTGCTTGTAAAAATGGGACATTTACAATAAAAATATAGCAATTCTTTTAAAATAGATATTAAACATATATTTTAATGAATCTGTATATGCTTGTAGTTTAATTTCATCATCACTGCAGGTTCAGGAGGTTAATTCACTACAAAATTTGGTTGTTTTATTTTTTTGCCCGGCTTAGTAATTCTTGATTCCAGGCGCATCAGCAAAAGACATAGGCATAGTTGCATGTTATCACTTCAAAAGTTTGGATTTATGCAGCATGAACTACTTGCGTTTCCGACGGTGATCATAGAAAAAATAACATTTCGATATTTAAGTGGTTGCTGCTTCTGAACTTGCGAGACTGGAATTGCAGCTGTTGCGATTTCAAGATAAAATGAGATTTCAGCCGCTCGTCACACCACCGCCAGGTTGTGGAAATGAATCCTCAATCCTTTGGTGGGGCATGCTTGTTGGCTTAGACCGTGAATCATCCAAAACTGTGTTTGCTTTACAATGTCAACTATTTGAACATGTTTTTTCGTCTCAAACAAGGCTGAAACATATGTTTGCTACACTGCTGCAGATTTTGTCACCCTGTTTTTTTTTTCTGTAGTGATTAAGAGCTTTTGTGAGCAATGCCGGAGCCCACCACCGAGTGCAGCAAATCGTGCAACAAGCACAAGCCAAAATACGCGAAAGAGGGTTGGAAGACCGAGCTCATCATGGAATCGATGCCACCAGCCCGAGAGCCCACAATACCATGCACGTTTACTATGCAATAAACCAGTTGTTGTTGTTAACCCGTCTAGATCATGACATAGTGGCAGCGGTGGGATCCAGTGTTGCCTACGAAAAGAACAAAGGTTACATCAAATGATAGGAGAGAAGTGAGCATTGCAGTATGCGCTTCTGTCATTTGTATCGCAGCCGCCGACAGCTTGTCAACACCCCTTGACTATGCCCTTTTCAAATGTGTGCGTCATCTATACTCCGTTCACCCTTAAGATGAGACAGCAATGGGAGCTACGTATCCGCCAGAGCAATCAGCTGCCTACCTCTTACCACCTGACCCGGCTCTCCACGCCTGGTTATGGCCGGGAGCGTGATGACGTGGAAAAAAGAGCGGCGTATGACTGGTCTAACGAGGACGTACGTAGCTTCCACTGCAGTCTCAGCTGAGAGGGGAACGGAATATGAGAGCTCCAGCACAAATGATCGAAGTACGCCGTTTTTTGGGCGCACACTCTGAGCATGTATTGAACACGAAGGCTGTGCAAGCATTAGCTCTATTTGGCTTGTGTCGAGAACGATTGCTGAGTCAGAGTTTGGAAAGGACTCTGTTGCAATTACAGGCTTGTTGCCCAATAAATGGGGACCGCCAATGTTGGTTAATGGGATGATGAAAGGGTCTATTACTTAGAAACTTGTCTTATCTCAATAAACCGAATGCGAAATTGCTTGGTGGACTGACAACACTGAGAGTGTCGCTATTTTGATGTTAGCAAGCGTTGTCGGTATACGGTGGAGGCATAGGGGACAACCGTACGGGCAGTGTGCGATGAAGCGACAGCTGTATTTTCCGCCTTCTGACCATAAAATGTAGACGAAGACTTTAATCAATCTACAGCAACTGTCTGACGAAACTCCCAGAGGCCTGCGCACACGCTGGCGGCAGCCCACAGTGTGTAAGCTTCCACAGCGAAGGCGTAGGACTTTCTCCGCTGCTTCGACGAGGTTGTCGCCAGCGTGCACAGGCCTCCGAGAGTTTCGTCAGACAGTTGCGCTCGGTTGTTTAAACTTTTCGTCCACATTTCTTGGTGGAAAGGCGGAAAACACGGCTGCTGTGTCATTGAACACTGTCCGTACTGCTCTCTCCGATGCCTCCACCGCGCTTCGGTACCGATGACGGTTTCGAATGTTATAACGGCGACGTTCTTCGCGTTGTCAGACTACCTAGCAATTTTGCATAAGATCTATTGAGCTTTTTACACTCTTAATCATTCGAGGGTGGCCACACAAGTAACCGGAATGAATGTTTGAAAAGCGCGCCGTTTGTAGTACCATCTTCGGAAGCTTGCAGCGCTTAGCAGCACCCTTTCCGAGTGAGTTTGCCGACCGGCATTGTGGGCTATGAAACTTTTTCCCGAACAATTAAAAATCATGCCTCGTTTTTTTTTTTTTTTTTTCTTTCTAATGTCCAATACAAAAAAAGAACATCTGGCCGTGAATTTTTTTTCGGGGGAAGAAGGGGGGGGGAGGAAAACGATGCCGGTAGCTCTTGTAATGCTTCGGAGAGCTTACAAAGAAGATGCTAATGAGAACTCTCAAGTCTACGAGTGGTGTTCTTGTTTAAGACCGGTGAATTATTGATGGACGACCGACCTCACTCAGGGCGACCCTCAACCTCAACTGATAAAAACATAGAAAAATTTGGGCATTGTTCAATTCGAGATTGTTTCTCTTGGTGGAACGGTTAATCAGGTGTTTTGCCTGGGAATTTCGCGACGCTTTGAAAACCCAGTTAAGCAGAAGCTCCCCGATATGACGGAAAGGGGGAATTATAGTTCCATCACAAAAATGCCCCAGCACACACTGCCCGGCCTGTGCAACAATTTTTCAGAAAAAATGGCATGACGCCGTTTCTCCAATTCCTTATTCTCGGGACCTCGTCCCGTGTGACTTTTTCTGTTCCCTGTACGAAAAGTATTGAAAGAAAACCGCTTTATAAATGTGGAAGGTCCTTCAAGTCAGACAGTGCAAAACACGAGGAACGATTTTGAAGCGCTTGGGGGAACGATTCACAAAATGCCGCTAGATCCTTAGCAGATGACGCCGGTCGGCAAACTGACTCAGGAAGGGTGTCACTTAGCGCTGCTAGAGGCGGAAGCTTGTACTACGAACCTCCTGAACTTCATTAAAGTTTATTCAGGGTCCCTCCTAATGGACATTTTTGTTGTTGAAACTTTAGTTCTATGGCCCAGTATCTTGCTTGGTGTAAATCATATCCCTTTTACAGCGAAGCTGTATACCTCCACAAGCCAAGGAAATGTTCGTGTCGTTGGCGTTGTCAGCAAAAAACTCCCGGCGAAGAATTGGAGGCAATACAGCTTATCTCCTTTGAAATCAGGCACATAGCATATAGCTCTGTACCCATTTCAATAAAGATAAAGAATAAAGAAAACCACAAAACGAGCATCAAAACCACATGATGGATTATAAGGCGCGTGTGACCAATAGGAACACCCTCTTACGCGTTCCGGTGAGGATTAGGTTTGCAGCTGCTTCGAAAGGGGTTGACGTCATTTGTAGCCCTCGTGTGAAATGCAAACCGCATGATGTGATAATACCGGCGCCTGCGAACAGTGCGAGGCACGTTCCTTCTTCCGCGTATGTTTTCGCGCCGGTGTTCTCACGGAAAAAAGACTTCAGAAGGTTGAAGCGAAAAGTACAAACACAACACATACAACATACTGCACAAACTTCGTCTCAATAAAGAATAAGCCCAAAACAAGCATTCTAACCATATAATAAATGATAAGGAGCTCCTGAAAACAATGCGAAGCACGTAGCGCTCACCGCATACGTTACCGGTGAAGATTAGTGTTGTCCAAGCTGTCACGGCGACAGCAGCTTGCGACGTGGGGAGTGACGTCACTAGCCCTTTTCATACATAAAATAATAACCCGCCTATACCCCGCTTCCCCTTACGCCCGGACGCAGCGGAGGCTACAAGCTATCTTGGCCAATCCCGTTCTGTGGACGTGGCCCGTAATACGCTTTCCGCGCGTCGCGGTGCTCTCTCTTTAAGGTCACGTGAAACTCACACGGCCTCCGGTCGGCTCCGATGGCTCGTAACATCCGCTGCGCTTAAACGTAAGATAAAATGAAGTGTAGCAACTGATTTCATTCTTGCTGCTGCACCACGATGAATAGGTCACGCATAGTTAGGACTCCTGAGGAGCAGCGTGAATACTAGGAGCGGCAAAGGGAAGAGAAACGTCAACACGACAAGGGGCGGCGTGCTGCAACCGGCGGTGGCATTTTGTATTGTGCAGTAGGCAATCGTTGCAAGTGATACCAAAGCTTCGCTGACCAAACACCTTCACAGCGTCAATTGGAGCTCCAATTTTTTGTCTTATAATATTTTCAGACATTTTTTTTAGAATGGTGAAATGAATGCAATGTTGTATGTTTTGATTATTTAATATTTTTGTAATGTTTCAATAACATTGTTTTTTGGTGAAATGTTCCCTATTTTCATGTATATTTATTAGTTTGTTTTATATTCAAAGGTGCTAAGAAGGCTGCAAGCTTGTTTCAGGCTTCAGAAAGTATCATTTCTATAATTATTATAGTTTGATAGTGCAGTGCTAGAAAAAGACTCCTTTTCAGATTTCAATTTCCACAATGTATAAAAAGTTGGTGGCTTAAAACAAGATTGTATCAAAAGGTTTACATTTTTTTAAGCCTCTCATCCATGAAAAAAAACAACTGTAGGGTATAAAATTTTAATTTATTTTAGCATTTGTTCAGGGACACCAAACGCCAAAGAAAAAAAAATATTTAAGAAAATTTAAAGACTTAGTTTGGGTAATACTATCTGTCCTCATATGAGGACAACATGCAATAAATGATAAAATATACATAAAATATATACAAGTGCTATATACTACAAAACAAAAGCTGTGTTTATTGAGTTTTCAAACGAAGAAAAAGAAAGCTGCCGGTGAGATAATAAAGCTCTTAAGGGCCTAAATTGACCTTAGCTCATAAACATTACACAAAACGAAGCATGGAGGATTCGAAAAGCATCGCTTTTCGAGTCCCTCTTTCACGAAGCTTTGCAACATTCATGCTTTTTTGTGGAAAGGCGCAAAACACTCCGGGCACAGTGGTACGTTGCACTGACAGCAGATTTACCTTGTCTTGCTGCGGCAGCTCGCACTGCGGCAACGGTGGGCGTACTTCTGGTTGGTCTTCTTCGGGAAATGATGGCCACCATCTAACCTTTTTTCGGTACAAGCGTCGTGCAGGGCCCTCTTTTCCTTGACTACTGATATAGAACCACAGCAACGACGCCCTCGACGGTCAGAGCTTTGTGCCACTTCCCCGCTGTATATCAGCGATTTTGCTGCACGGCTTCCAAACTCAAGGTGGTCCATGAGTTCATTGGGATCTGTGTCCCACCTCCACACAAACCAGGCATTCACTACTGTCACAGTCAGCAGGAGATAGAAGATATAGAGGTACCCTCTTTTGTTTCTGCACGTCGTTCCTGTACAGTGTCACCATTAAGTCACTGAGGTCCACACTCCCCATGTGCTTGTTGTAGATCTCCACCGGGTAAGGTCCTTCTACGTCGATGACTTGTTTTTCTCTTTTTTTATCGCTGTGTTGTGCCTACAGGATGGCGACCAGCGTCGCTTGACACAACATAAACAAGAAAGTTATCAAGCGATCGGATAACCGTCACGTTGTCGCTCGAGGTGCACAGGGATGTGCTCCTCCTAACTTTTCCCTTCAGATCTTGAACGGTTCCAGTTTTGAATCCGCGCCCAGAAGACGGTTTGCACGGCACGTTCCAACGTACAGTATGCCATCTTTTTCCACTTTCCTGATCAGCGGCAAGGATGTAAACAGGCTGTCCGCGTACATTTTGTGACTGTTTCCTTCAATCCCTCGCGTCAACCTCAGTACATCTCCAGCCACACCCCATTCGCCGGCTGGTTTCGACCGACCTACTCTTCCACCTCGGTAGACCACGAATCTGTATATGTATCTTGAAGCTCCTGCACGAAACGAGACTTAATAACCAAAGCGCTTGGTGTTACTTTTAAGGTCCTGCTTTATAGACGATCGTCCCTTGAAGGAAATCATCATCTCCTCAACTGTTCGATACTCTTCCGGGTCAACAGACAAACAAAATGTTCTGTTCAGGATGTCTGTGACAGGTCTAATCTTTAAAACACGGTCGGCATCAGTTGTTGATTCGTTGTTTTCATTGAAATGAAGAAATCTTCGAAACTCCTCGAGGCAATTGACAGACATCGCGTCAGCAACGACACCCATCCGAAGACCACTCTCTTTTGACCAGTAGTGCCGAATTCTCGGATACTTGATGTAGGTCATTACAAGACAAATTCCAAGAAATATTTAAAACTCTGGCACCGTCAGCCGCAGGTATTTTTTTCCCCTTCATATAGGTTTTGTACGGAAAGCAATATGCTCCAGCAATGACTCCGGAAAGATACCAAGAAAGTAGTCAATTAGTCAAGTAGTGAATTCGAGAGGCACACCCGCGTGGTCGTAGTCCTTGTCGTGAAACCAGATAATCCGTTTTACTCATCTTCGCGATCCCTGGAGAGATCTAGGAGAGCATCTATTTCCTCTCTTGAGAGGTTTTTAGGGGCGAAGCTCCTTAGGGGCGAGCCATGTCCGTATGTCCGTCCGTCGTAGGCCGGCGTCGGGTGCTCGTGCTTCTGCTCGTGAGATCACGTGCTCACGAGCACGTGAGCACATGCTCACGTGCTCGTGTAGGGCCAAAAAAAATTGGAAAAAAAGTATGAAAAAAACTATGAAAAAAGAAAAAGAAGAAAAAAAATGAAAGCCGTTTACAACTCCCTGTAACGCCGAATTAGAGCGCAGCTCTTGAGGAGGAGGGGAAGGCACGGGGGGGGAGGCGCGTGACCTTGGGGAGGGGGCGGGGTCTACGTGGCCTGGGGGTCACGTGACCACGAGGAGGGGGGGAATTTTCCCCGCTAAATTTAGCGGGGAACTTTTTTCCGCTAAATTTAGCGGGGAAATTTTTCCGCTAAATTTAGCGGGGACATTTTATCGCTAAATTTAGCGGGGAAAATTTTCCGCTAAATTTAGCGGGAAAAATTTAGCGAGGACGTTTCGGCACGGTGCCGAAACGTTACCATGCCGAAACGACGCCGTCGGCGTCGGCGTAACCGCGGCGACGTTTCGGCATGGTGACGTTTCGGCACCATGCCGAAACGTCCTCGCTAAGTTTTCCGCTAAATTTAGCGGGAAAAATTTTCCGCTAGATTTAGCGGGGAAAATTTTCCGCTAAATTTAGCGGGGAAAATTTAGTGAGGACGTTTCGGCACGGTGCCGAAACGTCACCATGCCGAAACGTCGCCGCGGTTACGCCGACGGCGACGCCGCTTAAGCCGGAAACGGGCGCCTAAGAGCTGCGCTCTAAAAAGAGTAGGGGGTTCTGAGATGCCATCCCATCTGTCTGCTTAAAAAAAGAAAAAGAAGAAAACCACACATTCTCCTACTGCCATGAATGAAAAGGACCGAAATCTCGGCATGCAGCGCCTCAGCGTCTGCGTAGACAGCAAGCTGCTCCGGAGACCAGGGCGCGAGATGTTGCTGCACAGCGTCAAAAACGCCAAGCGGACCCGGTGTTGAGAGCTCGAGAAGCGGCGGCAAAGCGTCAACGCCGACAGCAAGCAGCAATACCTATGACCAAAATCAGTCATCAGCACCACCCGAGCTTCGCCCCAATCAACATCATTCACCACGTGGAGATGCGGTCGCCGTCGCCGTCGCCGTCGCCGTCGCCGTCGCCGTCGGCGTCGGCGAACCGCGCGGTGCATCATGGGAAATATCCCATAATGCACCGCGCGGAGAAGAGGAGGAGGAGGGGGAGGAGGAGGGGGGAGAAGGAAGGAGGAGGGGGAGGGGGGAAAAGTAAGGAGGAGGGGAGGTGGAGGAGGAAGGAGGAGGAGGAGGAGGAGGAGGAGGAGGAAGGAGGAGGGGGAGGGAGAAGGAAGGGTAGGAGGAAGGAGGAGGTGAAGGAGGAAGAGGGGGAGGAAGGAGGGGAGGGGGAGAAGGAAGGGGAGGAGGAAGGGGAGGACGAAGGGGAGGAGGGAGGATGAGGATGGGCGGAGGGGTATTTGGTAGGATGAGGAGTTGAGGAGGAGGGAGGAGGAGTTTACCATCCCCTCAGTACCCTTCCCTCCTCCTCCTCAAGAGCTGCGCTCTAGTTCGGCGTTACAGGGAGTTGTAAACGGCTTTCATTTTTTTCTTTCTGTGGTCATCGCAAAAGATTTCAAGTATTTTGTTCTGGCATCAAGTGCAGTTATGTTTCACCACAAAACTGTTTTTACAAACACACTGGAAGACGAAATTTTCGGCGCGTGTGCACGTGCAAAAATAATTTGGCGAGTAGCACAACAGACCTGTTGTTTTCACCATTATGCTTGTGGTGGTGCTCTATGTGAAATTACCCTCTGGTGCATAGTGTCCTCATGTGAGGACAGGTGTACTTTCTTGTATATCTACATTACGAAACTACAAAAGCATAAAAGCGCAGGTATGCACGTCAAATAAATGTTTACCATCCCGAAGACAAAAACATAGACTGATACAAATGACTGCTGCTGAGTTTGGATTTTTTTTTCCGAATTTTACAAGATTCAATATTTCCCGCCAAGCTGTTGGCGGGAATTTTAAACGACGGCACAGACGACTAACACCATCTATGAAACACACTGTGAGGCTTCTCCTGTCCTCAATTGAGGACACCATGCATAAAGAAAGACGTTAGAAGGAAGAACTTTTTTTTTTTGTTAATTAGCTGTCTTCATATGCGGCCGCTATGCATGAGAGGGTTAAAGGAAAATATGTTCATTATAAAAGTTATATCAGGTTCGGAAACTAAAATAATACAAACAATTGCCACCTCAACACTTTGTATCCATTATAGCCACTGATTTACAAACAGCTGATCTGTGGCCCACTAGCCTCTGCGTCCCAATCGTTCAGTTCGATTATCGATAGCTATCGCGATAATTGTGCCACCAGCTCAAATGGGTGTTCCGTGCGCTGAATAGTTCCAAGTGCGTGCACAGACGCGGTGCGGATTACCAGAGACTTGAATGTGGATAACAAATGCTAACATGTGAGCAGGAGCGTTGAACGATGGGAACCGAAGCAGCTTGAATCGGTGATGCATCACCTCGCCGCTGTCAACCGAAAACGCCGGATCACTTACAGCAAGCAGATACTCTGTTCAATTGAGACTGCATTCAATTTGTCGCTATGTGATTCTTTCGTTGAATGCTTTCTGGCCGCCAAGCAAATCGAAGCCGGCCGCGCGAAAGCAGTCGCGGACAAACCCTGCGAATCCCCCACTTACATTGTCGCTCCTACTCGTAAGACGTGCGGGGACGGTGCTTCCAGACGCGTTTCGGAGTATTTGAGCGCGTACGGAAGACAGCGAAAAAGCATACGAACTGTTGGATCGTACCTTCGCGAAAATGAGTCCAGCTTGGTAGGCCTTACTCGTATTGCTCCCCTGTCACTTTCCAGCCGCCATGTTTCTTTTGTGGATACTCGCCGTGACTACATGTTGAGCGCATGCGGTGTGACTACATATGGGTCATTATCAGAACTAAGGGGTTAGCGATATATGTGAGGACTTCTGACTACACCAAATGTAGTACCCTACGACTACCCTTTTGTTTAGAGTGCAGTCCTCGTTCACAACTCACTAAACTGCCATCGCGATTGGCTGCTAGGTGGCTGACACGAGGAAATACAAAATGGCGTTCACTACCGGTTGGCATTCTTCATGAAATAACAGAATCAAACTCAAACCTAAAGACACGCGGTTTCTCGTCAGGAAAGCCGGCCTGTCTTGTAAGCAGTCTCCGCTGTTTTCATGATATCGCCAACGTCGATACGTCGTTCTAATACTTCCTCAATCCGGTGACTGCTATCTTTGTCCAGTGTACGTAGCCCTGCTGGAACTGCTTTGAATCCTGACTTTTTCTAAGAAACTATTTTGCTCGTTTGAATATATTAGCGATAAAAACGTCAATGCAACCTAGGCCTTCTGAACGTTTGGACTGGGAGACGGAATTACAGCCGGTCATCACTGCCAATGAAGATCAATCAACTCATAAACGTTTATAAACAACGCGCCACGTGCTCGAAAAACGAAACCGAAAGAAGATCAAGCGTGATGGCAGAACTTCAATCTCATCTGCCTCGAGAATGAGAAAAACGCGTATAGTTTCTCCATTCATCTCGTGTGCGCTTGGGGGCACGTCAGTAGAAGTTGAGAACATGTTCAATGTCTACCTTTTCCTTCCATTTTTTTCTTAGTGTTTAGTAGATAAATCGAGATAATTATACCAAACGTTTACCGGGGCCTTTTCATTTGCATGCTGACATTGCGTAGAAAAAGTAACGATGGAAAAATCCACCGTCCTATCCCATTTTCAGGAACAGGCAGGTAAGTTCTAAGCCTGGTCTCTCAAACACGCTTCCCGCGGGCTTCATGTCGCCCGCAACTCGCTGCGAAGCGGCACTTTGACAGCGGGATTAGAGCGCCCGTTCCTATGTCTAGGGCGTTAGAAATGGCCTGCGCCATACGGATCGTAAGTCGCCTATGTATTTCTGATCGAAACGTAGCTCTTCTACTATAAACTATGACGTAGCTTATAGTATACACTCTAGTTTTTATGTGTTCTGCTCCGTTTTATATCTTGCTTTCAAACGTTTTGTCCTAATAATCGCCTGACCGTACGACAATTTTCCTACCAGAACCCAAGCGCTATCTCTTCGCTCAATGATGAACCTCTTTAAAAGCAGAAAACATTTGGGCGGATGGAAGGTTTCCAGTGCTACCGGATGAAGGGCGCTCTTGCAGCAGTTCTTTCTTTTTTTTTTCTCATGTAACAAACGTAACTCAAAAGACTCAGGGACGCTGAAACTCAACAAATGGTTGTAGTTGAATCGCAGTGATACTTACGCATAGTGGAAGCTTAGTCCATACTGGGTTGACCCGCTTTGATGTGTGCGAACGAACTTAAGGAACCATTGAAGGCTTTCCGTATTCGGCTCAAGGAGGGTTCCTAGGCCCGGGAGGTACAAGGAGTCATAGAAGAGGAAGTCGCAGACACCATCACTTGGCCCGGTTGTATAGTTGCGGAGGTGGGATCCAAGAGCACAGAGGACTTTCACATCAAGGATTATTGCTGAAAGAACAGTTGTCACCAAAGTACATGTACAGTCAAACTGCATGAACAAAATTTGCGAAAGGGCGAAATACACAGCGCGGTACTTGTCTCTGTGAATAATCGGTGGCGCGTGATCTTTCTCTTTTGCTTTTTCAATAAAGGACTGTCGTAGAAACTAGTACAGTCACTGACAGCTATAGAAGCGCGGGGTGTTCCGAATTCTGAGCACTGTGTTAACGCTTGTCAGCTAATACGATTGCGGCCTCAAATGTTGTCCACCCAAAAACACGTCTTGTGCCGCTCACAATAAAACGACTCCACGCGTTCGTAGGTTTTCAGGAAGGACATTAATAGGCTGGCATGCGCAAAACACAACGGCGTCATGATCGATCCCTTGTTGCATAAGCAAAGAAAGAAAGAAATAAGAAAAGCACAGCAAGTGAAGTGGGTAAAAGTGGGAGACAGACAAAGGGGTTCGGTCAGTAACGGCATCCAAGCTTGAACTATTGGACGTCGCCATGTCACCATCTGTCTTCTTCCCTTTACCGTCATGGCGCCGTCCGCTTCAGGGGTCGACATTGCACGTCAGAGGCACAAGATATTATATGCGCCTCTTCATTCCCCGGAAGGCTGCTCGACGACCGAGTAACCTGACCATCATATTGTTGTCTGCTTCTGAACTTCTTTGGAATAATTGCCTCTTCCTTAGTTATCCCCGGTACCGTGAAGACAAAAACCCAGACATCTAAGCCAGACACAGTACGCCACTCCAAGCTGGGGATTAAGCACCCTATCTTCCATCCATATGGAACATTCGACAAAAATTACGTCCACCAAGATTTCTACAGTCGCATGCAAGCAAAACGACCTGTGTGAAGTACAGACATAGGTACTCCTCCTAATACTGTTGTGCATGTTGTATATATCATGTTTAATCTCATAACTAATGCAGAATGAATTTTTCCTGAACGCTCCACGTCTCTAGTTTAATTTTCTTAACTTCAGAAAAATCACAAACAAATGAAAGTGGTGATGATTTGGTGCCCGTATTAGGACGAGGCACCCTGTAATGTTGGAAGCGTTTGGCTGCTTCTGATGAACGAGGTTTGCGACTTGTTAAGCTATACGAGTTATACAAAGCCACGATCGAGAGAACCGAAGCAGAGTGCTTTGTTCTTATAACTTCATTCATGGTTTATCCGAAGCTTGTTAAAGCTTCGGACGAAAGTAATTTTTGACCGATTCCGAGCTTAGGTGAAAATGTTCTGTTTTAGTTTCGTGTCGTGCCGACCACTTCAACTTGGACCAAACAAGCTGCACGTCGGTCGTACAGAGTTCAGACACATGCTTCAACTAGACATCATACTACCCTAATCTTGTCCTTGGTCATCCGCCCTTCACATAGTATCCACAAATTCCGGCGATTGGCGCCAGTGTAACGACTACGACGTTTTCCACGCGGCAACGGTTCCAGATTGCTCCGTCTAACCAAATGTCCGCGGCTGTACATGAATTCTGACTGGCACTACCATCTAGTTTAAAAATTGAGCTCATCGAGGCATACCTTCAGATTACTGCTGAGGCATCTCGCATACCGAAGACCGCAATAACACCTTTTGATCTTTTGTGAGTGCATTTGGGTGACATTTGTGCTTTGTAATGCGCCCCAAATGTTTCAATGTTTATCGACGAAGTCATTTGTGGGCTCCCCTCCTGCATCTCTTACCTGGACCACCCCCTTATTGCCAGTGCGAACCAGGATGAGCACATGGTTCACTTAGAATAACTCTTCGGCAGACTCCACGATTATGGGATCATAATCAATAGGCACAAGTCCTAGTTCGGCGCATCGCAACTTGCATTTCTTGGACACCAAATCAAAAGTTAAGGAAGGAAAATGCTTCCAGAAAAAAGCTCTGGCCGTTTTGCACTGTCCACCTCGTAGGCACCCTGGCGGCTCCCCAGCACAGTTGCCCGACTACGGTGCACAGGTGGCAGACTTTCCCGCGTGGCGGCAAAATCATGCCGCTCACGCGGATATCGCGCGCGCCATCTTGATGAGGCGGATCAGTAGCGGCTCGCAGACAGTCACTGCCCGGATTCAAGCGCCCTGAAGGTAACGATATTAGTGTATTGATCATATTGTCCATCTCCAATTAAATGTAGCTTCTTGTTGTTCAAACCGTTGGACCCGTTTTATTCCTCCGGGTAGGGTAGGCAGCAAGGCCAACCGGCCACAATGACGCCCAAGCGTGGTATGCTACCCACTCGCAGGAATTTCACTGGGATTGGTTTCTACTTTCGGTACACCTTTACCCCAGTCCCCGTGCTTCCAACGCTTGTCCCGTGCTTCTGTCACGTTGGCATATTTCGTATTGGCGGGCTTCTGACTGTTGGTTTTGTGACACAAGTCAATCGTTTTGCGCGGTTCTGTTGGTTTCTGGGGTGGGGGGGGGGGGGGGGGCGTTGCGTTTTTTTGTGCTTGCAGGCATGCTCACACAGGAGCGGGGAGTCGAAATGGCGAAATGGCACTAGAGTCAAAAGTGACCATACTCACGAAGCTCACAGAGATATGCGACTCCATGATGAAGCACCTGGCCCTCACGCCTGGCCAGCAGAAGACTCCATCGCGAGAGCCCCGCCCGCACTTGATTGTTATGTCTACACGGGGAGCGACGACGTCAAGTCCGTGGCAGACGTCCTAGGCGAGTTTCAGACGTACCCTCTTGCCTCCGGTGCTTTGGAAGCCTTTATTGTGGACCGCATTGTCCCTCGATCCCAACCAGGTGATGGTTGGGGTCACAGGCCTCCTTCATCAGCCTGGCGGACTTCCAGACAAGACTACGAGAACAGTTCCTGACTGCATGCTACATGACGCAGATTATCCGAGAGCTTGAGGCAAGGACGCACCACTAGGACGAAAGGCTGGTTCGGTACGTTCTGGTCATGCAAAAGCTCTTCAAGAGGGCGGACTCAAATTCACGGGAGTCGGACAGAGTAGCTCGGGTCTGCAGACACTGCCACCCAAGACCCTACGTCAACCTCATAAACCGCGCCTTTGAGACACTTGAAAAGCTAGCACGGGGCGCTCGCCTCCTCGAGGATGCTCTTCATGCAGTCTGCCTACGAACATGATCGAGCCTGTCACCATAGCGGACAGCGTGGATCCCGCATCCTACGTCCAGAAATCAAGGCAAGCAATGTCAACATTTTGCCCAGTTTTTTCATGCCAACGAACGCAACCGAAGGTTTTTTAACATCCTGAATTTGCAGATGCAACACACGTTTTTATCAGAAAGTCTATACCTCGGAAGCCACTGCAAAACTTGTACGATTCACCATTTTCTTTCCTAGGAAAATGGTCAAAGTTATACACCTTGCTGCTTCGAAGCAAACGCGAGACCGTCAGCATCCCCAGGCTCCCACCGACTTTCTTTCTCCTGCCTCCCCCCCCCCACCCCCTTTGATCCACAAATGGCGCAGACTCCGGACACCACACTGAATACCATAAAAGAGAAAAGAAATTACCCTCAAGAGTAACAGCCTTTTGTCTAAGGGGAAAGGGTGGAGCGAGCTAATTTGTAGCCTTCGAGCTAGAGCGACAACAGGATCGACCACGACAGTGGTGCGTTTAGAAACCGCACGATCGCGTCCGCGAGTCACAAGGCGCAGAGAGTGGGAACAACATAGTGGATCGACGTTCGGCGCAGGCTGCTTTGGTACTTATGACCATTTGTAAATACTGTAAATATAAATGTAGTTACTTAACTCACGCTCGCTACACCCGCCTCACAAACGCCTTCAGTTACGCTCTTCGAGTGCGAGCTTTCTAATTCAGCAACCACTTAACGCGAACGTTACATGCTGACCCAAGACACTATGAGGTATCTTGCAACGTAAAGAACGCGGCGTGGGTCAAGCTTTAGGAACCTTCTCATCGCTCAGAGGCAAAGCAAGTTGGGCTTCGTTCCTTAAAGAACGCTGGAATCACAAAAAAGAAGCGTGAGCATGCAAACCCACGCTTTACGTGAATTAGGCTTTGAATAATTATATGGTTACATAGAAAACAAAAGGCTGTCACATTTGAACGCCCAATTTCTACCAGTCGCGCGTCGTCGTTTTTTACTGAACTTGCGCTCTAAAAACCCCAGGACGCCGAAGTGCACTCAAAGTGAATAAGCTCGCGCTGGATGCGAAAGAACCGAAATATATCCTTGCCGGTTTTATCCAGTCGCTGGCTGTATTCATTGGGCTCATAGTAAAGGCGTCAGAAAATGAACTTATTTCTTGGCACTTCTACACGGTATTCAGTTTAAGTAATTTCGTACGCTAGGAAGAAGGAAAGAGTGAAAATCAGAGTGCGGCAAAGCGCCGCCGCCGACATCGGCCGAAAGTATAAGAACACGAAAGAATGCGAGAAAAAAAATCAGAACCAGCCCAGGCTCATTGAAATTTTTCTGTGTTTTGCCGTGTCGCCTTGAAATTATTATAACGGCGGTAAGCTTTAATATTCTAAATAAGGTCGCGTTTTACGCAAATAAGTTAATAAAACGGACCACTTGAAGATTGAGGAAGTTGTATTTTACAAGCAATTCGCACTTCTTAAAGTGCTCCCTCATCAATCTCAAATTTATGGAAAAATGAATAATAGGTTCTAGGCTACGTCACTTCAGGTGAACCACGATGTGGGAGGAGGTGGTGGACCTTCTGTAAATTTCTTATCTAAACCTAATGATGTTAGAAGACACGGATATAACCGTAGGCCACGCCCTACGCGCGTTACTGTATGCGCGAACAAGAGATCGTCAATTTTTTTTCTTCACTTTCTGCGGAACATTTAACTATAGTTGTGGTGCATAGCGCTTACTTAGTGAAACAACCTATGAAGTAACAGATGCTGCTTGGCAATGTCCTCATGCTAAAAATCTCGCACAATGTACAAATGAACGAGGTGGGTGAAACGGGAGGTGTTGTTACTCACGCCGATATGTCCCCGTCCAGGGTTTGTAAGTCATCCGTGTAGGAGGGGCCTCTGGCACATGTCTGTTCCCAGAGTCTGGTGCGTAATCAGGAGTCTCACCTGTCGCAGCTGAACGTGACTCTGAAGCTGTGGAGAATTTTCGAATCGCCGTTAGTGCTGACCGATCAATCACTATCGAATCACCGTTAGTGCTAACCGACAACCTGGGGATACCCACTAAATAGAATTGTGAATGTATTTTAAAATGATGAGAAAAAAATATGAATTCGTGGTGCGAAGTTGCTGCGATTTGCATTGCCTTACGGTAAAAAATAAATTGGTACTATTTATTAACCTAATATTCTTCTATATTTATTCTCTGTTTCGAATGTATTAAAATGCCACCAGTCGGTGTCATAAATTAAAAAAAAACTACGAAAATAACGGTAGACAAAATTTCACTCAGGTAAATTTTATGGCTATTAAATACTTCTTAGATGGATACGGCAGACGCATCAGTCCAGGCGTCACCAATTTTTAGCGTGCAGCCAGCGAGGCGCCAGCACGCGGCAACGCAACGACGGACCCGTCTGTTACTCTGCGACGACTCTCGTCACACTTCCACTTTTTTGCCGCTTGGGGCTGTCGGGGATTCACTAACTGGCACTAACGACGCCGTTTAGGGGAGGAAAGCCGCTGTTCTTGTCTTTTCGGAGGCATGGTCTCGACCCCTCCCTTTAGCGGAATGTGCTTCTATTCATGAGCACAGCTCTGAGGTCTTTATGGTTGAAGAGATAATGGACAATTGGGACGTTGCTTCGAATATTGTTTCCATGCTTTGTTAAAGTTTCTTTGTTGAAACACTGTTTCATTGAAACGAGGAATGGTGTAAATATACTCGTTTTTGGCCCCGAATACATTATGAGACCTTAACTTCCGCTTTGATTTCAAGCCATAAAAAATATGTCTGCCGGAATATAGAGATTAGTCCCATACCCTGCGTTTGTCGTCTAGTCTCCAAAGCGCGAGTTGCCTCGCGTTCACCGAAATGTTTATTGAAATATCTCCTCGACCAGTAAACAAGTGTCGCCGAGTGCGGTCGGCAGTAAATGTTTGTGGGGCACGGGAGCTCCAGCCGAAATTCCTTTCTGTTCCTCCTGACGACGCCTTTTCGCCTTTAAGACTCACGCTTTTCGCATGCGCTCGCTTTCCTGTTCGCGGTCATGTTTACCTTTTTTTCTCTCGATTGCTTTCGTCGCTCTTGTTTGACACCCAGAATACAGCAGGGACGGTCGCAAGGTGCCGCGAAATGTTAACTGTAGTATGCGACCTCCGTCACCCATCACATTGGCTAAGGCAGCCGCTCGGCGTGACGGCTGACAAACGGCACCTGCTCCAGCCCCGGTTATGGCATGCGCGTCAGGCGGAAACGAGTATTGAAGTCATGACTGCGAAACGCCCGCCCCCGTCAGAAAACGCAACCGGTCTGTTGGCCTGGTGCTAAACTACTCCGCAAACGTTTGCTGCCGACTATATTTTTGGGTGCATTCCTATTTGCTGGCACCAGAAAAAAAAATATCTTGAGCTTTGTATTTCCACTTACTGCTTAATACGATGTAAATGATCGCCACCACCAGTCCGAGCAGAATCACGATAGTCACCAAAAAAGTAGCTTCTTGGTTTTTACTGCAATAGAGGCAACATAAATGGCATTGTTACTTTGAAAGCTCCTGAGTTCATTCTCAGCATATTCGCGATATTGCGGCGATGATACAGCGGTGAAGTACCATAATTTGGTTCCGCTTTATTTCAACTTACCCATCTGGAACAAACAAATCAAAAATCGAAAAACAAATTTAGCATCACCACTTATCGTCCCTTTACATTAAATCACCTAAATCAGTTTTACTAAAAAGATTGGTTTGTCAAGAGCGACTCATAAAGTAGGAAGAAACCTAAATTGCCCTTCGCATGCATATACTGAGATAATATCTCTCTTTACATGACAATGCGGGTTAGGCAAACTAGCCATCGGAAAGATAGACTAGAGACCCAACCGAGCTGAATCTTATTGAAATTAGTTCGAACAAACGCATCGGTTTACAAGGGCGAAATTTTATTTCTATAGTGCTGTGGTATATTGCCAGAAGCGTTCTTGATATTTCGGTTTCGCTGAAAATTTTCACTGTACACAACCTAAGTTAAACTTTGCTCCAAGATTGTTCATGTTTGGGATGAGGTGCAACGCATGGTCAAGGGAAAATACTATTTCCAGAGCGAAGAGAAGCAGAGTCGAAGTTGCGGATGCTCGAGAAAAATAAAACGCTAATTTGTTGGTCTCTGTTAATAAACTACGCATCGCTTAAATCTTGAACTCCGGAAGGATGTGGCGCTACCGGTGGTGATATAGCGCTAAATTTTAAGAAACATGTCGTTAACTAAATCTACACATAAAATCATAGACGAAATGTTTTCATGAGCCAACGTCCACCTCAGCCCAATCTCGTCGAAACAAGAAAAAATATTTTAGACGTCTGTAGCACTTACTTCAGTGAACAACCTTATAAGCAAACATGTTTTTTCTTGAGGACAAGGACTTTTTAATAATATAAATTTCGTTTCTATTCAGACTTTAATTCCTTGTTTTGACGACATTAAGTTTGGAAGGCGTTCGGCTCTTAGAAAAAGTTAGTTTTCCTTGTTAATTTTTTAATCATAGTAACGTCATTCCTCAACACATTGGAGTGCTATCACCACCGCTACTATCATATTCTCACCGAGATCCACGTTTCTGCGAAGGGCAGTTTAATTACGTGGATCCAAAAAAAGGACATAATATTAATGTTTTTCTCATAAACCCCCGGTACTGCTCACGTCCCTCTCTATTCTTTAACTAATGTTTCTTGGTTCTGTTTACATACATCCTCTAGAGGGTGGCGGACTTTTTCATTTCGGTGACCAGACTTTTAGCATTTAAACCGTCCATATTTCGAGAGCTTCCATATCGAAACTATGTTAATTTTAAGAATAGTGTTTATGGTAGTAACGCAATTCGCAACACGTGACAGGTAAACGTATTTATTTCTACAAGATACACTCTTAGCGCCAAGGTAGGAGTAGGTAGATTTGATGCACCCTCGCTACATTAGAAGTTTGTTCTAACGAACTGCAGTGTGTGACTGATGAATGGTATGTGTTAAAATGAATTTTAACACAGAATTTGTCTTATAACACAAACGTTCTGAGAAGACCGGCATGAAGAGCGGTCATGCACAACCGTTAAAAACAAACCGCCTCGACCATCGCTCATAGTTGACTAACAAATTATTTACTTTAAAACTCAGGCGGATATATCATCACTACCCTTCAACACATTGTGATTGTCTCTTAGAGTTTAAATAAAACTACGTTGTTACATAATCTATATCACAGATTATAGAGATGTGAAATAAGGAAACTTCCTGTCTGTACAAGGTTTTGTAACGGCGCAGGTAACACATTAGTGCTGGAGGTAGAATGAAGGCTCTTATCCGCCTGTTAAATGCACGGATGTGCATTCATTTTTGAACACTGAAATTGTATTCTGCTAGTCACTGATAGCGTAAGAAGCGCATAGACTGGCCCAATATGTTAACGTCCATTGCTTTGTAACTCGTTTTCCGCTATTCTTTTTGATTCACGTCGCAATCCAATCTTTTGTACAGCAATTACGAGATGCCCGAGAGTTGCCGGGACCTGCATTTCTTAAACTGCAGGCAAAAATAAAGTTAGTGCAAGAAATAAAGAAAAGCCCGATATTTTAATGGCCAGACTGTTTGATGGTGCAGCGGCGTAATATTTTACGCGACTGTAAAACAGCCAGACACATAATTTACTTCTCGTATTTTCACATGTATTGTTTTAAGTGGGAGCGGCCATTAATGCATGCGTTTATGCTCACCTGGTTTCCCCACCTCCTCAGTTTCGGTTGCATACCCTTCAAGGAAGTGATTCATACAGATGAGAAGCGAAGGAAAAGATTATAAGCAAATCGTAAAACTGGCCCAGTTGGCTCGTTGCGATGAGAAAAAAAAAAAGCAATGTCAAACATATGCGAAACAGTTGAGAGTTAAAACCGCACAGCGCAAAGATCACCATACAGTTCGTTTCGTCCAGTACTTCGACTTGTTCGTTTTGGCATCGTGCTTTTTACTATACATTTGGTTTCGGCCCTAATATATTCATTGTTTATTACTTTATATCAATGTAGCTAGGAGCGGGAATCAATAAATGCAACAAAGCCCAAGTTACAAAGTCGAGCATGCCGCCTAAAACAACGATTTATCTGCAACTAAAAACGCTGAAACAAACGATGGACACCCGGAGCTCGGTATTGGCGCTTCTGCTACGCTCAAGCTGAAAATATGCGCATGAGGGGCATCCGAGACCACGCTGTAAATTGGTATACTGCGTTCACGCATAAAAGGACCATAACATACTTTTTTAACTTATTCCTCCTTAGATATCCGGCTTAACTAAATGACCAAAAAAAATTAAAAATCACGTGGTTGTGACGTAGTATTTCCCCACAACCGAAAGTCCTCCCAGACGTCTAGGAGTCGGCGGTTAAATGTCAGTGTTACTTACGTCTGAAACTATTGATACATTTTGATATAAGACGACAGCTCTCCCAGCCATCTTGTCGACGTGGTCGGTCTACCACGACCGCACTGTCTGATTGACTTTGCTTTTAGCTATGTAAATTAAAGTAATACCAGGTTCTGAACTCTGACGATGTCGGTTTCAGAATTTTATTTATTTATGTTTATTCATTTATATTACAGCCTCTTGTTCGGGACTGTTGTGAGGATGGTGCATAGATAACAACACACAAATAAATGCAAGTTTAAAATAGAAAACAGTATAAATTACAGTAAGAAAACAATTAAAAAATGTAGTAGAATACACACGTGGACTAAAACAAGGCAAATACAAATAAAAAAAATAAAAATACAAGCGAAACATATTTAGCATTTACTCAATGCTGAAGTATCTTATGACATAGTTTAAGGCAACTGTTAAAGAATTGTAGGTTTCTATTCCGGTGGGAAGGTTATTCTAGTCTTTGTATGTACGATGAAGAAACGAATACTGTAATACATTATTACGTGTCAATGGTACAAGAATATATTACTGATGTTTGCTTCCTGTATGGAACGCTAAGTATATATTATATACTTCTCCCGATTGATGATGATCATGCCGTGAATTGTGTCGTACTTCAATTTTAATTTGTTAAGTGTATTTCTGGTACCAACAGTTGGTATGTGTGCTTGTCAAGAAAGTCAATAACTTACGCTAACCTATTATACTGCCCGGAAAAATATCTAACCATACCTGTGCACTTTACATGAAAAATGTAATGAATTTTACTTAACAATTACGCAGCCTGAAACGTAATTGATTGTCGTCACAAACTGCTTTCGCTGAAAAGTAAAAGACTACTTCACTCGTTAGGTTACAAATTGCTTTCACGTAACCTTTCCCGTAGACTTATCAAGAAAACAACAGAAGCATTTTGATGTTTTCAGAAATGTTCTTTAACACCAGTTTCCCTTTCTCATACACCACCAATATGGTTCTCTTATAAACAATATTGTATTTAAGGTGAGAAATATAGTCACACCCTTTTTACGTGTATGCTAACAAGACGGAGAAATCTGCAACCACGCCCAGTATCATGCTAGCTTACGGCGCTCCGGAAATGATCCCTGGAATTCTGCAGTCAAAGCCAGCAGTGCGCGTGCGCAGTAGCAGCACCCATATCCGCCAGGACATCAGGAAGACAACGCCTATTCGGTGCTGTCTTCTTGATATTTTTTTAATTTTATTTGTACGTGCCATGTACGTTTTTCTACTAGTTTAAGCGAACTACTACAAATCCTGTAGTCCTTTCGGTTATTGTACTCTCCACGATGTATTTTATTTTTTTAAAGTTGATATTTTTTGCTGCTGAATTGCTTTCTGATATTGCTCCAGTTCGTGTATCACGTTCAAATTTTTGAAAAGTAACAAGTAATTAAGGAAACACGTTACGTATATTTGTAACAAAATTACATTATAAATTACTGCTGAAAAAAACGTGGCAATTCGAAAATTACTTTGAAAAGTAAGGGATTACAAGTAATCTGTTACTTCTAAAGGATTACTTCTTAAGTCTTAATCCAACCGCTTTTCTGTCTACCATTTTTGCTTAAGGCTGTTTGTTTTAGTGTAGGGAACAGTGGGAAGGAATGGGAAGGCAGAAGGAGTGGGACAGTCAACATATTCCTTTTCTGAATAGCTCCAGAAGGTTGATAATCTGATAGATTGGTGTTGCAGTGGTCGGGGTACCTTTAAATTGTAATAGCGTGCCTGCTTGGCGTAAAGCAGGCAATTCGAGACCATTGATTCCCACTACGGCATTCAAAAGTAATTACAGCGCGTTCGGTTTGCTCGATTCTTAAACAAAGGCAGTTTGGACAATTGATGCTGCGAATTAACATTGAAAAGATGTGTTAATAGGCGGCTTTTAACCAGTGCCATTTTACGCTTAACATCTCTCCTGTTTCTACAACCGGCAACTTACCGTGTGCAAATCATTTTGGGAGAAATTGCACAGTGAGACGGTGCAAGGAATGGAAAAGTATGAATACTGCCTTTATTATTATAATATTAATAAAATATTTTTTTAATTTCATTTCATTTATTTAAGATACTTTATAATACTGTAAAGAAAAGGGTCTGTCTGAAATGTCACAAGACATTACAGGCAGGACTAGACTCTAGTTCCCGAGTATTTGTGGCATCACAGAGAGCACTGGAACTTTATTCTCCGAATATTCGTGGCTGCAGTAATATCGATGCTGCGTAGTAGCAGCACCCATATGTTTCAAAATATTTGATTTTTTGTCATGGCCATGTGCTTTTGTTGGTTTCTTCTCGTCGGCAACGCAGCATCACGCCCTTCTATATTACAATAAAAAAACAATTGCAATTTCGCTCTGCCACAAGAGTAAGTAATAATCTATTACGTTTAATCATCTTAATGGTGTTCAATACGCTTCACCCGCTAGAAGAAAATCAGTATCTCGCAATATATGATCCCATACGACACTGAATGTTTTGCGCACCCACTTGGATTATTTATATATTAAAGATCTACCCAAAAGTTGCCTCACCGAGAGAAAAAAGGTTAATTGATTGCATAAAAACGCCGCTTTACTTGTTAGTAAAAATAAAATGAGTACCCTATAAATTTATAACATTCGGTAATTCGGAGGCCATCACCCATTTTATCAAACATGATCACCAGTGTTAATGGACGCGCTAGTCTATTCTCGTGCCTTCAGATATGAATTTATGCGTAAATTTGATTTCGCCGTATCATCAATAAAGT
Source organism: Ixodes ricinus (assembly GCA_037355805.1). NCBI lineage: Eukaryota > Metazoa > Arthropoda > Arachnida > Ixodida > Ixodidae > Ixodes > Ixodes ricinus. Next base: position 46,039 of record JAZHYW010046143.1, on the reverse strand, counting down.
TTTAATAAATCGCGCATGGTAACCAGCAAAATCAATGGTCATCATCGCACAAAAAGTTATCACACTCGGCTTCCTTAGGCATCACTTTGAATTCGCGCAAAGACGCATTCCTATTATTAAGCATAGCAAATGAGTATGTGTGGGTCGCCTATTTATAAATTATTTCAATTGTTATATGGGCCAGCCTATCTTAACTTCATTCCACGCCCTTGTCAATATTTAATGTCAAGAAGTCGGACTACGTTTCCAGCTGAGTGGTTTTAATTGAAATCGAACACGCGTGCCGGAGTGGACATTTTCATTAGCATGAAAAAAAATATATGTTGTAGTCCAGCTTTCCCAATGAATTAACACAACTCTTCACCATTGTTTCGAAAATTGTTTCCACAATCAAACAAACTAAAATTAGTGGGCGCAGGTGAAATACTACATTAAGACCGCTCGATCTTTGCGCTCAACTTTGTCGATTGTTAATAATGATTTGAACCGGAATGTAATCCTTAATAATTTTCATATAAAGGCACTAGTGCGCGGCCCATTGAGTGCCGCGTAAGTCTACACTGGCCAGGGTGATGCCATCGTTTCGTGGTATCCCGGAGAGCCGACAGCCACGCGCGCGCTAGGAGCACATACACGGAAATCGGGCCGGACTGGCAAAATGTCGCTGTAGCATGCAGTCAACGCCACTGCAGCGCGTGCAGGGACACGCTCGTTCACGCGCATGTCGACCACGAGATAAAAGTAAACGTTAGAAACAGGATGGCCAGATGCTATCAGCTGCCGTGAAAGCGCACTGAAGGCACCCTCAGCGCGGCCCATTTTGTGGCGTAAGCCACACTGGCCAAGGCTTTATCAGCTTTCGCGTGGCTCCTGGAGAGCCAACGCTGCGCCGCGCGCTTGGGCACTGACGTGAACGGGCAGGACATGGTATGGTGCCTAGGTCAGTCCCCGATGCACGCGCTGCGCGCTTGCACCCGCACTCGAGATCATGGCTCGCGCTGTCCGGTTTTTCTGGGCGGCAGCCTGGTTGCTTGATACATAACAACACGGCGCACAGCTGGCCGAACCAACGACGGGCATCTGGCACGCCCAAGCGGAGGACTGAGGATTAATTTGAACCACCTGGGCCGGTTTGGTCGATCTTGCGCCCGCCGCTGAGGCTGCGGCCAAGAGGTATTTTTATGTCACGTGACTAGCTCCATGGGGACAAGGGGGCGGACCTAGCGTCCCTGCCTAATGGCGGAGAAATCCGTATCACTTCAAGCACAGAAGCCTAATTTCGCCCGCAGAAACTGACTGCCGGGACTTTCAACTGGCAGTTCAAATGACCGCCCTGTTATACTGTAGGAGCGGCAGGTAAAGTGGCAGCCAGGGAGGGTAAATATGAGCTAAAATAAAGAAAAAAGGACTCTAGATAAAAGTGGTGGCAGTATATTTATATACCTAAATCAGCGCCGGCGGCTCGCGCCTTCTCCTGTGGTCGAGAGGTTAGAGCGTCGGTGCTTGTCGTCGGGGCTTGAAAGCTCCGGGTTCAAAATACGCTAGGACTTACTTTTTTTTTGTATTTTGGGCGTGTCTCACTTTTTAACTGATCCTTTTACGAATCATCCACTTGCACTACTGCGCCTTAGAAGGTTTTTACTGTTAGTCGCACCTGTTCAATCGGAACACCGGGAAGAAAATAAAAGATCAAGGCAAGTTAACGTGCTGATACAATCGTTTCATAATGTTCATTAAAAGGAAACCAAGGTAACAGCATTGCTATGGTTTTCACACAAACGGAGCCGAAACAAGCATCCTTTCCCCAGCAACTACAATTTTATTTGTTTTTAAAAATACAACACTCTTGCTACGACTCCTTTCAATAACAGGAGACGCCTATTTAGTACTAATAAAAACTGCAGTTGTGACAGTTAAAAAAAAAACTTTCACAAAATAAGCAAAAAGAAAAAAAAGACTAGCAGTTGTGGATGCATTGATTGAACGAAATCCTACAGGCAAGGCAGCAAGTCAAACGTCTGAGAAAGTAGAAAAACAGAAATAAAAAATATCATACTTTTAATTGCATGGAATTTGTTAAAAGGTATAGTTTTGCTCTTCACATTTTGCTGTGGCAATCGTTTTCTCATATTAACACATTACTTGTTGAATTTTAGTGAGAATAGCAGACTATCACAACCGAATGCAAAAATAAATCAGGCGTCGACATCGCAACCCATCTCTTTAAAGCAAACACTAAAAATGGCTTTGGATCAACAAATGGAATTAATTAGAGCAGTTGGAAAACGGAAACAACAAATTCTAGAAAAATTCGGCAGCACAGTTACGTGGCGAACGAAGAGACGAGCATGGGAAGATATTGTCAACTTTCCGCGTAGTGTACGGCAGATGCAGAAGGCGTGGCGGAGAGTTAGTAAAGAAAGCCAGAGACATGTATGCGCTCTTCCGAGGTCATGAACAACGAATTGGTGAGTCAGAACTACCCGCCCCATGATCTTATAGAGTTCATAGGGCCTTGTCTACCATCTTAGTGGGAGTGCAGTCAAAAACAAGAAAAAAAAAGAGAGTTCCTCGCGCGATTTGCACCCGGGACTTTCACGCCTCGACGTCAAGTACCGACGCTCTAACCTCTCGACCACAGCAGAAGGCGCAGGCTGGCGGTGCTCGTGGAGGTATATAAATATACTGCCACCGTTTTTATCTCGCGTGTTTTTTTCTTTATTTTGAGCTTATATTTACCCTCCCTGGTCGTAACTTTACCTGCGGCTCCTACAGTATAAGAGGGCGGTCAATTGGAGTCCAGTTGAAAGTCCCAGCAGTCAGTTTCTGCGGGCGAAATTAGGCTTCTGTGCTTGAAGCGATACGGATTTCTATGCCATTAGGCGGGGACGCTAGGTACTTCCTTCTCCCCATGGAGCTGGTCACGCGACATAAAAGTCCCTCTTGGCCGCAGCCGCAGCCGCGGCCGGAAGATGAGCAAACCGGCCCAGGGGATCTTTTGACGTGCAACCGAAAGCTCGGTTACACGGAGCCTCCTCCGCAATAAGGAGAGCAGAGAAGCTTAACTCATCGGATTCCGAAGTAGTCACATAATGCGTATACCGTGTGTGTGCATAGAAGCAGCAGTAAGCATGATAATCAAGCTAATCCTAGACAACCAGGAAAGCTAAGAATAACCAGCTGAACCTAAGCTTACGCTACGTATATCCTGGCATAACCAAGCTAAGCCACTGCAATCTTTTTATGTAATTTAAACTTGTGTGGTATATTTAAGGGCAGAAATTAAAAAAAGCTGAACATCGTCCATTTGATGTTTAGGTGACATATTCGGAGCCCAGTAATTTAATCACACATTTTGCTTACTAAGTACTGTACGCCTGCAGTCATTTACATTGGCTCTCTAGTTCACCAGTCGAGAGCTTAGGTAATAGCAGTTTATTAAATTTTTACGAACTTTTATATTTACTTTTTTGTTTTGAATCAAAATTAAATTTAGCTATCCTTTGAACACAATTTATTAAAAATAACAAATTCTTTCTTGCTTCATTTGTTTGTTTTCAAGGATCTAACCTGTTTTATGGCATACTGAAAGTTTCCCCTTTTAATGTATTATTTTTATAGAAGCCTTGCAAAACAAATCGACTGACTCAAATCGAAGAAATAGTAACTTATCAAGTTGGCACTACGGTTTACTTTATATGCTTAAATTGTTAAGGTCTGTGATGTTGCAAGTGTTTGGGATGTTGATGGGTATCGGGTGCTGCTGCTGGAGAAGAGGACAGGGGGGGGGGGAGCGTGCCATATGGTCTATGCCACCATTAGAAAAATACATCTGCCTCGAGCCATCTGTTGCTCCGAAACCAATGGATACATGTGTTGCTTTTACTTTAACTTCATTTAGAACACTTCAGTTGGGGTGTATATTGTTGTTCATCTCAGTTTAGTAAATATGTTACTTTTGTACGTCTCATTCTGACTGTGGATTTCTGCTTGTCGCGTTTTTGTTTCTTTCTAAAGAGTGTACGACTCGATCATAACTGCTCTTAATAAGCAGAAAGAAATATCGACATCCCTCGTATTGTAGATCAGAATCAGAATCAGTTTATTTGGTCGATATGTCCAGATGACAGGTGCATCATGGGAAATGTCCCATAATGCACCGCGCGGGACCCTCCTGACGTAACACATCACGTCACGAGTGACGTCACAGAGTCCCGCGCGGTGCATTATGGGACATTCCCCATGATGAACCGCGCGTGGTTTCGCCGACGGCGACTGCGACGCCGACGCCACTCAAGCAGGAAACGGGCGCCTAAGAGCTGCGCTTTAAAAGAGAAAATATAGGCAAGAAAAATTTTGCACTGTGCAACACCTCAAAGTGGATCTGCCGATGTCCGCTATGAAAAGGCTTATGTAGATCAACTTGTGCTTTAGAATCTCATTTTGGAGAGTAGAAAACAATAATAAAATCTCCACAGCCATCGCCAGCAAATACAACTCGCTTTTAGTTGATCTTAAATATTTATGAACGCAGTCAATAAAAAGTTGTAACCCTTAATTCAGTCTCCGTAATGGCTTTACGAAAGGTCAGATACGTCTGCAAACTGTATCTTATTACGTGAATTTTTACTGCAAGATTTTTTTTTCCACTTCTATAGTACTGCGAGACACACCATTTGCGGCTTGCATTTCCGCAACACTCTAAGTCAGAGCGGCCTCTAATGAATCTGATTAGGCTTACCGGATTTCTCCACCTCCCCACTTCCGTGCGAGTACTCTGTGCAGATGAGAAACGAATGAAATATGATCAGGAAAGCATGAACCTTGGTCATTTGGTTTCTTATGGCGAGAACAAAATTTAAACTAAGCGAATCATGCACGAACCATTTGAGAGTTAGAATGAGACAGCGTAGAGCGCAACGCAGAGTTCTTTGCGTCTAGTACTTCGACGTATTCTTTTTTGCTTTCCGCTCTTATTACCACGGACATTCCAGAAGCGCTGGGATTTTATTTGTTTATTACTCTATCCCAATATCACCATAGGCCATAGGCGTTACATTAAGCGAAGCCCTAGTTACTAATACGACCATTACGCCCTAATCAATGAAGGAAAGCACACGTGCTCAGTGAAAAGCTCCTGAAGGGAATTCCGTGTTTTCAGCTCCCCGCTCAAACCCAAGAATTTGTTCTTGCAGCTTCTAGTACTCCAGAACTTTAAATACTACACATGAAATATACCACCTTAACAAGATCTAATCGTGAAAGAACTCTTGGGTTTTTTTCGCCTTGTTTTTAATATGCACTCTAAAAAGTTTTTTTAGGCACCCCCCCAGAAGGGTTCCTCGTTATAAGCCTCTAAGGCGTTATTTTAAACTGATTTTTGACGCGAAAGAGTCCTTTTTCAGGCAACTGCCATTCTACTGGGCCAGAGGGAGATCGCGCTTGAGTCGAAACCGTTCTTAATGAGCTGAAAGAGGTGTTTCAGCGCCGAAGAAGCGTCCAAGAACTGATTTATCTAAAGTGTACAGCTAAGCCTCTACAGTAAGGTGGCTTCCTTCGTTCACGCCCAGAGGAAGCATGAAATTTTTTTCATCTTCGTCCTCTTACCTTTTCTCCTCAACAAAGAAAAAATATATATATATTAAAGATGACGTGTTTGTGACGTATTTCTTCACCGGAACAGGAAGTTCTCGCAGCCGTGTGAGGGTCGGCGGGTTCAATTGTGGTCCACCCGTATATAATACATCTGATGCAATCATCAATAAATGTTGAGCTAAAGCGACAGCCCTCCCAACCATCGTTCCGACGTGGTGGGCCTTCCATGCCTGACCAGTTTGATTTATTTTGATTTCATTGACCTGAATGAGAGTAATGTCAGAGTGTAAACTTTGACGGAGTTGGTTTCGGACTGTAATCACTCAGAGCTTCCACTGTGCTTTTAAGCACGCCATAGAACTTGTCATTCGCAAGTGATTATAAGTGCCGTATGGGGACACATTGACCTCGACCACGAATTCAAATATTCCTCGGCGGGAGGATCGTCGATGAGCGCAAATTTCCAAGTGACGCAGTGCTCATGCCCAATATGTGAGCTGAATTCGATTGACGCGCTTAGAATCCGTGGATGCATCTTGGTAAAACGTCGTAGTGCTTGTCAACGAATAGAGGTAAGAAATGTTTCTGCATATTCCCAAACTTTCGCCCTATAAAACAGACACTTGCCTTTCTACTCTTGTCCACTGTACTTCGTTTCAGCTTGGGTCCAGACGCAGCCGATGCTACGAGCGCGAGCGTGTGGCCCTGAACAGTGCTTGCATTGCACGAGTGCGCGTGCTTGGCAGGGACGCTGAAAGCCCGGAGCTCGCGCAAGTAGCATCGCCTGCGTCTGGACCCATGCTGAAGCGAAGTGTAGTTCCATTTTCTCTGAATAAACCTTATGCGATGAGTAAAATTCCTCTCTAGAATCAATTATTACAGCACAGAATTCATTTTGTGGCTCCTTAAATCCGACTAAAGACGTCATAGCGAAGATTTGACCATGCGTAAAGTGTCGACCTTGTCCAAATGGAAGCAGGAAAAGCGGTCGTGTTGCTCATCATTTCTGGCCGATCCGATAAGCCTAATACATAATTAAGTCCGGAAACCCTTATATCGCTGGGAAAACTTCCGCTTCTTGCACGATACAATGCCACGACCACGTGATTTATAATTATGTTGCTGAGTTGAAGGAAAAGTTGACCTTTAATATTTAATATCATTTAGAAAGAGTGAGATTGAGGAAAGTTTGTTTTGGGGGCTTTTTATGAGCGTTTTAATAAGAACTCACAGTTTATAAAAAAGTGGAAATTATGTAACGGTCACTTTAACCGTGAGAAGGCCATAATAAAAAAGAGCTAGTCGTAACACAAGACGGAACTGCGAAACATCTGAGTTATTCATTGCCGTGGGTCTCCAAACTTAAGTCTTAAACTACACAACACAGTTGAATATCCATTGGATGTAACATGTATAGTTCATTTTAAATTTGCTTTCTTAAAATCATCAGCTTACTTCGTAAGCTTCATAAAATTAAATTGCTTTATTGTGATTACTTTGCTTGAAACCGCACGAATATTAAGTTACAAAAATGTTCAAAGTTCTAGCCTTTCAATTAAAATAAAACTAAGCAATTTTTAGAATTCTTAAACAGGCAGTATATTACGTCAACTCTAGTAGTAAAAAACACTGTCGCCAGATAGTGAAAAAACATGCTTTTCGTGTGAGGCTCGTCAAAATGTTCAGGGGTGGAACAAAACTGCAGAGCCCATCCGCTTCACGTGAAGATGGAGGACCGGCGAATCTGTTATCTTTACGGCAACTTTACTACAGCTATTCGACAGCTATACACTTTACATATGATTGCAATGAAGACACATACACGACCTCGTTCTTTAACTGGCTTTATTTAATTCTTAGTGATTAAAGTGATCATTGCATTACAGTCACTTATGGGCAAGCTCTAATCCCAATTTTTTGAGGCACATCTCGAGGAATGTTTTCTTCGATAGAGCCCAAATCTCTTAATCAGCATCGCGGAAGCGAAAAAAAAAAAAGGTTAGATCGGCGCGTTTTGTCCTCAGCCTCGTCACAGCGCACTCCTAGGTGAGATTATTCGGTGACCGTAGATGATAACAAGGGATCAGGACCTCACTATCTAATAATGTCAAGAAAGGCTGACTACCACGGGTCGCCCCTCTTTTTATCCAACCTAGGTACGACCATGCGAAACGAAGGAGCGCCGTTTGAGCTGGACTCTTTTGTTAGCATCTACGGAGGCATATTTTTTCAAATCCTAGCACATAAAAACTTGGCTGTAAAAATCATCCATTCGACTTGTGTCTTACTTAAAAACTTTCTTTCAAGTTCCGTTCATTTCGAAGCACGGGGAATGAGCCGAAACACGCTCCTGATCTTCCGACAGTATCGTCTCCTTCGGCACAATACAGTTCATTTGCTAAAGTTACTCTCACCATGCCAACGAAGCGTCTTCGGGATAGATGCATACGTGACCACAGAGCCTTTGCTAGCAAAAGCCTACGACGCTTGTCTGAATACGGTCGGTTTAAGGAAATGCAATGATTTTCGTGCTTCGCACACATACCGCTTAAACAGATATCTGACGTTAATGACATGTAAAACAAACAATCGTTTTTCAGTATACTGAATCTGAACCGCAGAAAAAAATTAAAGAAAAACGAGCAACGTTAACCCCTCAACTCGCAACCAAAGCAAGCTTCCACGTAATTTTGAGCCGATTCTATGCCGCCAATGTTGATCATAGACACGTGCTGCGGTCGGCAAGGCACTGGACACGCGCTGAGCTGGAGATATTAGTATGGTTCAGATATTATCATAATTGCCGCGATTGGACAAGGGCCACTACCCGAAATGCTTCTCTAGCTATCGATTATCACGAGCCCAATCCGAAAACCCGCGCAATGCTGGGGTCCAATCTATGAGCCGCATTCAAATATCGTAACTGGGCGGTAATGTCACAGTCCAGCTACATCATCAAGCTTTGCGAAGGAGAGATTGAATAAAAACGCTCGCTATGGTCCTTCTGGAACAACCCGCGTAAAAGTTTCGGCACGTAGAACATTGGTACCTCGAGCAAGCAACAGGATTTTCAAATACCCCTTAACGCGACATTGAACAAAAGAAAAAAATGAAAGCCGTTTACAACTCAGCGTAGAGCCGAATTAGAGCGCAGCTTTTGAGGAGGAGAATGGGAGGGTACTGAGGGAGGGTATTCCCCTCCTCCCTCCTTCCTACCACATCACCCTGCCTGCTACTCCGCCATGGCGGCCACGTGGTCTCACGGGGGCCACGTGGGTCCCGTGAGGTCACGTGACCTCAGGGAGGTTACTTGACCTCAGAAAAAGGGGGAGGGGTACGTGGCCCCTGAGGTCACATGACGTCACGGGGGGGGGGTCACGTGACCTCGCGGTTATGCCGACGGCAACGCCGACGGCAACGCCGCTCAAGCCGGAAACGGGCGCCTAAAAGCTGCGCTCTAAGAAACAAAGGAGGATTTATTGGTGGATCATAAGGGAATTCGTTTGCATGACCTTTGGAAAACGTCACAAACTTCACCCTTCGGGCAACCCAAAAGCTGACTCATTCTATTTTATCTTTTGGCTTTCTCTCTTACTTTCACCGTTTTTTCCCCCTCTTTTTGAGTTCTTCATGAGGTCAGTTTCCCAAAGGGGTAAGTGTGTGGTGTTTCCCAAGGGTCATGCTCAAGCATTTCCTATGGATCCACCAATGGAGCTTTCTGTAGTTTTTCCGACTTTGAGAATTTTATTTGCTAGGCGCTGCTTCAGCTCCTTTGTCTCGTTCGCCCGCCTTGCACGCTTAGCAGCGGCATCCGGCGCCTCACGTTCTTTTGCTGTTCAGCGATTTCGGCAGCCCATTCTTTATAGTTTACAATCCGTCTTCGTTTGCAGCCTACTTGTACCATCCTAGTACCTGGTTCATACTTCATCTTATAGCACAAACCAAGACATAGGCGCTTCGCACATCTGCAAGTTCAGATTTGCGCCAGCATCCGCGCGCGCATGGGTTCCCGCCCCATGACGTCGCCTTCCTCTCACCCTCGTCCTTTAATATTCTCCTTCTTTCTATGCTGCTCGCATTCCTTTCCACTCTTCTTTGCACAGACGTACGCCGTCAGATTTCGAGGTGAAGTAATTTTTAATGCTAACGCATTAATATCAAAATGGTACGTTCGCTCCCATAAATCGAACATCTACCCTTTGCGTTGGAGCCCATCCCGATAATCATTCAGCCACGGACGCCCTTTCTCTGAGGCGCGTGGCAATAAACAGGTCTAGCAATCCATTTTTTTCTTTTCTGGGATATTAAATTCATATTTCTTATTGCAATTCATGCACCACACAAAACCAAAAGATATGCCCAAGATAGGTATTATGAATATAAATTGAATCGAAAAACAAACCGGATACCTCGGTTTATTAGAAGCGAACAACGTGGTTGCTATGCCGACAAACTCTACAGTATGTGGCAAACCAATATAAATAATATCAACCTAACAACCGCTTCCTATGCATGACAGCTTCTTAGAATTATCCTAAACAATATTACATGAATGCAAAAGCAGCAGATCTGTGTTAATTCACACTACAGTCAAAGTGATATCTGCGACATGGCACGGCGAAGTCGTCGAGCATCGGCGTCGCGTTCACGCACGCTGGGCTGCGTGAACAATAGTGTTCGGAAGTAAATAGACATCTGACAATTTTTGTTGTATATGCTTCTGTTTCGTTCTAAAGCAATATATGTTATTGGCTCTTCTTCTCCACATTGAAAACGACGTTCATTGTTATTGATGTAGGGTGTTTTTCTTTTTTTTTCGTGGCGTTGTAGGGCTTAGAGCGCATGTGAAACCGCATAATGGTTCAACCGTCTAAAGCCCCAAAGTTTCAGATTTGAAACGTAAGGAGCGTATTAGTATACTTAAAAACACAGAAAGAATAAAGACAGAGAGGAGTACGTCACTGTACCTGTCCTCATTGTTTATTATTTCAGTGTTTTTAAGCCTCTACCAACACGCTGCTTATGGTTCAGATCTAAGTTCTTGGGGCTTTAGGCGGCGGTTGAACCATTATGTGGTTTCACTGATATCTGCATCGTTCCTTATGTTGTGAGTTGCTACTATTTTGGGGCGTGTTTGTTTCTAACTCTTTAGCGTTAACCTACCTTCCAGTATGATAACACCAATGTGAAATTTGTGGCCTTCGATTTACTGCCTTTGTTGGCTCTCTCGGAGAGGCGGCTTGCAATTGGCTGACAAGCGCTTTTCGTTAGTCCACTCGCGCCTCAGCTGCTTGTCTGCTTGCGACGCGATGTTACAAGATTGCGACCATTGCAAACTAATGTAAACGGCGATGTTCTGCACGACGCAATGCGGTCGACACGGATACGCGGCCCGTCCCCCTGCGGGTTTTCTAACTCAAAAGGGGTTTGTAATAATCATATATTATACTTTTAGTAAATAAATAAGTGTAGCATGAGCATAACGTTTGAACTTGAGATAGTTAGATCCCTCAGAATATGCTTCCACCAAAAAGAGACGTTCCCGGAAGCACCTTTAGTGCCCTTTTAATTTCCTCAGCTTTATCATCAAGTGTGTCATGAAGTGGTGGCCCTTTGCACCAGTGGACAGTGCAGCTTTCCGCTCCATTGTCTTCTTAGAAAACAGTGAGTTTAAAGTGAGAAACCCTGTCCAAAATGTGACGCTGTGCTTTTGCCTTCGGTTGATGTTGAACTTAAAGTACTGTCTTAAGTACAGACGTACATTTTCATGCTTAGAACAGCTTCTAAGCCTGCATCTCTCTAAGTTGGTTCGTCTGGTGACAAAACTACTGTCTACCTTTCAATTTGAAAACAAAAAAACGCAGGAAGAAATTAGTATAAAGTGTAACATAAAAAAGGCTAAGCTTACAATCCTATTTTGTAGATTGAGAGCAAGTACCGTTTGACAAAAGCGCTACAACACAAGGGCATAGAGCGCTTGTGCTTTGTCTCTTATCTTATGTCATTCTTTTTGCGATTTTGTCAACAGGAATTATGTACCAACTATCCTATCTCTCAATGGTAAGAGCAGTACTCATATGCGTGATGCTCAATTTTTCATACTAATTTTTATTGCCTCAAAGTCAAGTAGTTTTGAAATATCAGAATAAACATATCACATGATACCAGTAATATACTTTTTTATTAAATTTGCTCCTCATTATTTTCATGTCTCCCATTGTTCACGTTCACTTTCTGAGAAGTAACCGCATGTAATCTTTCCGAAGGGATTGGTGTGTGAAGCTTTACTTTACTACCAGCTTACCTTGCAAATGACAAAGATAGATATGAAGTTCCATTGATGTTAATGTGACCCTCGTGAGATCACGTGACCCCCGTGAGGTCACGTGACCCTCGTGACGTCACGTGGCCCTCGTTACGTCGCGTGACCCTCATGACGTCACGTGACCCTCGTGAGGTCGCGTGACCATCATGACGTCACGTGACCCTCGTGAGGTCGCGTGACCCTCGTGAGGTCGCGTGACCTTCGTGACATCACGTGACTCTCATGAGATCGCGTGACCCTCGTGACGTCACTCGTGACGTCACGAGTCCGGCGCGTTGCATTATGGGTCATTTCCCATAATGCACTGTGCGGTTGCGCCCGTGGCGACGGCGACGCCGACGCCCCTCAAGCCGGAAACGGGAACCTAAGAGCTGCGCTTTAAAATGGCTACCTTTAATATTTTTTTAACTCTCTGATACTAACGTTTATAATATGTACTAACAGGGTCTGCAAAAACATAATGCAATATTTGTGCGGCATTGAAATTTCTCTTCAAAACTACCGTCCACCTATGTGCTCTCAATTTGTCTTTTTCTGACCACCCCGTTGCATTTTAACGCTTTTAATAATCATGAAATTGTGAACAACGGGTATGTGCACGCCCCATTTATGGCTACCGTGTTAGCGTAAATTTGGCCATATTTCTCGCTTTATAACTTCAAAGCCACAAAAATATTGCATTATATTTTTGTAGACTCTGTTAGTACATATCATAAACGTTAATTTCTGAGAGTTTAAAAATATTAAAGCTGGCCTTTTTTAAAATGATTTTAAAAATAATATATCTTTAGTTGAAGCCTCTGTGTGAGCAATTCTTGTAAATTCCTCCCACTAACCAGGACGACACGATTTCATGCAAAGATGACCTATATTCAGGACAACACACTGGCAAAGTTTGAAGACCTTAGCATCTATAGATACGGAGAAAACAATATTTAACCAAGAGCGTTATTGCGTAATGTGCCGTGTTCCCGATTTTGTTTCACAAAATAACAAGCCCCTAATTGTCGGTGATTTACACTTTTTGTCGATCCTTTCTATGCCTAATTTGTCAGTAAATATTTCTAGACCCATAACCAGAACAGTTTTTTGGTGGTAACCGCTCGAATTGCAAACATCACGCGATATGCTAAGCGCGCAAGCTACTGAGAGGGTTCTTACAAAGTTTTTTCGCAAAGACAAGTTTTTGGGGTTTTTTTTCATGACAAGGATTGGTTTTATTCTTCTGGGCATGGAGCCAGCAAAATATATCTTTTTCATTAAAACAAAAAAATGGTAAGCGGACATGGTTGTTCGATCTTATCTGAAAACGCCCAGTAACGTCCTCGTTAGTTGTTCAAAACAGTAACGCGTAACGCACTTCCGGTACATATTTCAAGCAGCGTGTAAGGTGGTTACGATACTCGTTACACATTTTTCCCAAAATAAAAAAAAACTGCCCTTATCTTTGTTTTCTTCAAAAACAACTCCAGTCAATGTTTTTTTTTTAATTAGGATTATGTCTTTTAGCTAAGTAAGAGTATCTGAATTACAGGGCACATTTTTTAGTTTTCTATACTCTGTGTAGTTTTATCATATCACGGCTCAAAGTTTAGTTTCGCGCGTCTACAGCCAAACCGAAACTATCTTCTAAAGGTATGGCAACATTAGTCATCAGCCGTACGGCCAGAACGTAATATCATCGTGGTGCCCCGGTACAAATTACAATCAATCAAACGCAGCTGCACCGCGACGCGACATCACAAGGGTGCTGCGCCAGGACTGCTTGACTAAAATCTAATTCGCTTGCCGCCGCTGAAGAGCAGTTGGTCGCATCTTTAGAATTGGTTTTGGTGGAGTACGCAGCTTCACTTTGGCGCAATTCTTCGGCTGTTATCGTATTTCGGTACACTAAAGCAATACAAGTCATTCATTTGGGTTTTGTTTTCGACCGGAGTTGCCGTTTAAGTCCAGACGCAGCCGACACTACGAACTGGTGGAACCAATCGGAGAGCGTCAAAAGGGCACAATCGTGGTATCCGTCATGATTTTGCATGTGTTCTATAATCGCTGAACTAATTCTAAACAAAAAAGTCTCAGTGACTTGCACTCTCGACGATGCTGGAATGGTCCTATAGCTCATAGCGTCGGCTGCGTTCAGGCGCGAAGTCATTAATTACTGCACTCATTCCATATGCCTTCAATAGTTTGCCTGTCTTTTCCTCACGAAAAAGGTCCTACTTTAGGAAATTCTCAACGCCTACATCATTTGAGCGACGAGGTAGAGGGGTTCAGAGCGACAAACTGGTATCCCGTTCACCAGGCAGAAGTCATCCCCACTTGGCTGCCACAATGTTGTACAGTTTTGCACACTAGACACGTGACCCTTTAAAATCCTGAGGCTTTTGCGCCAACCTGAGCAAAAATTTGTATTGCGATCGCTGTAATAAAAAAAGAGCTATATTTATTAATACTGTTAACCCCAGAGATCAGTGTCTAGCTCCGATAAAAAATCCAAAATACAGCACCGCGCATGACGACATCTAGAGGATCCATTGCGAGGCTGCCCCAGTTTTGTTGGTAAAAGCACATTTTGGAATTAAAACCCACGAAACATAACTTATCTCGCCGGCACCGTTATTAAAGATCAATAAGAAAATTATTTTTGCGCGGTGCTTCGTTAAACTCTAGACGTAATTTTATATGGTCACGTGTCTACTAGTCAAAAATGTCCAACCAGGACGCGGTCAAATGGGGGTCACTTTCAGCTGCAAGTTTACCCCTCTAACGCCCTCTACCTCGTTGGATTTTACGCATTGTCGAAAAACCTATGGGCTAGAAACATTCCTGCTGCAGACAATTTATATAAAAAAGTGCCGCAAAAGTAATGTCCATTACTTTTTATCGGCAACGATAACGATAACGCGTTCCTTTTTTTTAGATAACGTAGATTAGTAGAGCGTTCGTTTATTTTGCAATTAACGAATATCGTATTCGTTGCCTTTTTATGTGATGCATACAACACTGCTTTGATTGTGCATTTGAAGCCTGTCGTGACACTGTTTCTTTACGCACACGTTTCCACCGCTAGCAGCGGGTCTGCTGAAACCAGACTGTATGCTGAAGTTTCATTGGAAATACTGCTGCCAGCCGAGGACCACTGTGAAACTTTCGGCTGGTCTGATTTGGCTAGGATGCCGAGGTTTGAAGAGCCCTGATTTAGAGCAACATGATCGGGTTTGCAGCTTTGTCTTCGCTCGCAAACTACGTGGAAACATTATTTATTTTAGTTATTGTAGCTTAAGAAACTGAGCGTGTATGTCTTCTCTTGTTTTGTGCTTGTTATTCACTCCTTAGTCCTTACTACATCTCACAAAAACGCTACATTTCGTTTTCTGGTTTTCATGTTGTAATTTTAAAAGCGTCTGCGAGCACCAGTTCAAGTCGAATACAACTCCGTTATTCACCATTCACATTGAAAGGGAAAGCCAACACAATCCGGTTGTAAACACTTTTAAATTCTACGCATATAACACTGCGCTTTTGGATTCAAACGGGCATTCGCACAGTCTTTATGTTTTTTTCTGCGTCCGTGTTACTTCTTTGTCTGGTCCTCGTCTTTTCGCGCTCTTTTTAATTCCGAAGTATGTATGAACTCGCCCAAACCTCAAATTTAGTGTATTCTACATGTACCGTAAATGTCCACGTATGGGGCTGCGCACGCCGCTTCTTTGAACGTTCTCTAAACCACGATCAAGACTCTCTTACAGCTGCAGAGAACCGGACCAGTAAAACGCCCTTTTCAAGCTCCGCTGCCCATTCCGGCGGAGCGGGTCTCACGTGCGCGGTTTGACAGCCTCAGAACGAAGCGGAACATGAAAACAATATAATAGAGCCGGGGTCACACTGCTCATAAATCATACAAAAGGACAGTCTGCAAACACGAGTCACCGCTATATCCCTGGTTCGAAAGCCGCGTGCAAGTTCCTCCTTGAAATCATTGACGTGCGGCATTTGAACCACGGATATCGCGATTACTCGCGTTCTAACTTGTATTCAGACTATCCTTTGTGTCCTGCATAAGCAGAGTGACCCTGACTTTAAACCTTCTACGAGAGCGGAGCGAAAGGTATCCGTAGGCAGCGCAGTTTCTTTGGAAGCCTCACTTCGAGCCCTAAGCTGGGATTCCACGCTGCTTTTCAGGCATATGGGACTTGACTACCGCTGAGTCGCAAAAGAAATAGCAAAAAAAAGGATGATTTAACTTACCCATTTCTGACATCTCTGTCCCGGCTTTTTCTGGAAGAAAATCAGGGTTCAATTCATAAAGACTGAACAAACATCTCCAGCTCTTCCGTAATTTGCTTCAAAATATTTTAACACACGGTTGTACCGGCTACGCAATATTGTCAAATAACTTACCCATTTCTGCTTGAAATAGTTTTCAACCGAGGGTCACGTTGAAACGACTGGACGAAGGTGGATATCACGATCGCTTCTCGAGACTGACCCCCTCAAAACTTCGCTACACCAGGTAGAAACGGCAAAACCAGGGCGGGTCCAGAAAGTTCAAAACACGGACGTCAGAAAGACCGAAGCAAGGAGCTCGATAAAAGCACACCTTCTTCGGACTGCGAAGCAAATGGAATGGTCAGCGAGAAAAAAATGCGCAGCAGGCCCGCGAGCTTCTTCGTCTTCAGCTTGAGGAGACGCGCTCGGACCGCTGACTGAAAACAAATGGCGAAATAAACTTTATCATGTTGTTTTACATAATATCGCGGAAACGTCGACCATTAAAGAGTCCCTTGATAAAAATGTATCTTCGTGTTTTTTTCAAAAGTACCGACAACAGGAATTTTGCGAACAGCTCATTTCAGTGCTGCGCCGGAATTTGCTTCAACGGGCCGCACGAGACGCAAGGCTTGCTAGGACCGGCAATTGCAAAACAAGCACAAAATATTCGAGGTTTCTACGTGCTGCTACCGTACGTGCTTTCAAAGCCAATTGATAATATTCAAGGTATCTATTTCTTACAAGTGCCGAAAACAAAGATCGTAACCATTGTTTTGCCTAACTGACAAATTCCGCAACAAGCGAATGACATGTCGATACTTCAAAGGGTCACTCATTAAGTCCATCGCCGCAATTTGCTTTGAAGGACCAAACGAGAATGGTGCCTTGTGTATTGGTCTAGTTTATTTTACACTTAAGGCAAGCATAAAATGAAGCTTTATGTGCGACAAGGCGTAGACACCTCGGTGCGTCACTTAACAGAAGCATTTCACATTGGCATCGCGTGTACAAGCCAACTTTAGCTTCTAATCAATAGATACGTTTTTTTAAAAATAATTTGGCGATTCCGCGACGCAATACTCTAGAGCGATGCCACTACTGCGCATATCCGAAGATAGTGGTGAATTAGTGGATATGTTGACGATAGCGGAGTCGCGCTATTTTACGAAATTTGCGGGAAACGTTGTGCGCGTGGCGCGGAGCCAAAGCATGGCTTTCGCGAGAACGAGTCTTGGCGAGATAAGGGAGAGCCAACTAGGAACGGAATTCAAGATGGCCGCAACGCTGCGACTGTCGCTTTCCGATCTCGGTTCTGACTGTTGCCTTATTAAATGCTGCTGCGTGAAGTAGCCGCGACCGAGTGATACAGGACTTCGACAGGGAGTGATTTTTGGCGGTTCATAAATGGGTAATGGCTGAGTTAATTCTGAATGAAGAAGTAAGGCTGAATAAAGGAATAAAAACAGGAGTGTGAACATTACTGTATTTGGATAGTCGAACATGTTTATTTCCACTCAATTACATGATTATTGATTGTTCTCAAACAGTTCCATGACAGGCTCTTTCTGCGAGTCTCGTTCTCGCGGCACAGGCAACCCAAACCGCGGCAGCGGCGCACCACATGACCCTCTCCACCTGAACACAAACCGCCTGCAACTGGCGCTTTCGTTTGCCTGGGTCGCGCGTGAACTTCGTTACCTTCTTCTCGAATATTTTATGATACAATACACTCTAAGAAAAAGGAGACTGCCACTTAGTCCCCGAGGGGAGCAAGTGCGTTGCCACAACCATTACTCCACTGGGGGACTAACAGGAAGGGGAGTAACAGTTGCACCACTCCATTAGTCTCTCGCAGTTCCTCCAATGGGATCAAATGTTACACCGTTTCAATTGCACCTCGAGGACCAACTGTTCGGCTCTTGCACTTCGTCCCCCTGGGACCAACTGTTACACCGTTTCAATTGATCCCAGAGGACGAACTGTTAGGCCCTTGCACTTGGATCCCTGCGTCTAAAAGCCGCGCCCTTGGATTTAGATAACTGGGACTAAAGGTTTGTAATTTACATTTGGTCCCGAGCCACTATCTCCGAAACGAAATTGTGCAGTTCAGGTTAAACGTAGCTTTATTGCCTCGTAGATACACATCGTATTCAAGGATGACTGGAGTCGAACGTTCCTGGGCGGTAGACTCAACGATAAGGCCTAATTCCGAAGAGTGCACTTGCGTCGACAATGGCTTGGACACTGGGACGTCTGTGTAAACCGGTCGTGGTCCCAGCACTGTTTATTGGGGCACCGGCAGCTTCATGCCTGTTTGCGAGAATTAGAACTATTAGTAACAGGGCAGCGTGAAATACCAGATCGCTCGACAAAAGTATGAGATATACTAGGGTGTGGACTTTCCGGTTTTAACCGAAAAACACCGATAAACATCCGCCGGTGTCGAAAATACAAAATCGGTTAAAACCGAAAAACACCGTTTTTTTCATATTTTCGAGCAAGCGCTGGTTTTTTCAACGAAAACATTTCGTTAAAACAAACGAAAAACACCGATAAACATCCGCCGGTGACGGAAATAAAAATCGTTGCAAGCAAAAGAAAACATGTTTCTAAATATTTTTCCCAGCAATGTTGTTTTGTCTTTTTTTTACTGAAAAAGTCCTCCGGAAACTTCCGTCAAACACATTATCTTAACCAGAATCAAGCACTTTGTCGTCTCTTTTGTGACCTACGTGGTCTTGGACTCTTGGAGGACAGTAGCTTTGTTCCACTGATGTCCAAGGTCAGCGGTCCTCCTAAGCCACCGACCTTGAAGGTCGGTGGCTTAGGAGGACCGCTGACCCTGGGCCACCATCAGTGGCCATAGAGGCCAGTCGCTGCTGGCCAGTATTGTCCCAATCCACGTTGGACGTTTTCGGGCTTCCCGTGTCAAGCACAAATGTTGAGCAGGCATTCTCGAAATTGCGCGTCGTCAACAGGAAGGAGTGACAGACACGAGCCAAAGAACGTATGCGTGCATATATTGCAATATTCAAGTGTGAAAAATATTGTGTAAAAAATGTAAATAAAATTTGAACTGATTTTCGTCCACAGTGGTTGTTTACATTCGCAATTGTTTTCCCCGATAATCACCGTCTTTAAAGTCTCCACGAGAGAATTCACCGAAAAGCACCGGTATTCTAGAAATAAATAAACACCGATAAACATCCGCCGATTTTTGTCATAAATAAACACCCGAAAGTATACACCCTAGATATAACATACGCATAATAAAATAACAAATAGGCTGCATAAGTGCTACAATGGTTCACATGCAACATGCGATCTGTTGACAGCAAATCCGCGCAATATTTGATTTTTAGTACACCGTTCGCCGCGAACTACAGACCCACCGTGTGCGTGCTCAAACTATGCTTCAAAGTGACGGCAGGAGCTCCCGCCATCAACGTGGAAGTCTACTGTACAATCGAATAAATGTCTCCATTAATGCCGGTTCTCAGATGCAGCGAAGCGCTGATGTAGCACTGCTCACGTGTCGTGAGCTACTTTTCGTCTTCCATGAGCAACAGTTTTGACGGTGCGATACAAAGCTGGTGATCGCTCCCGTCAGCACGCGCTTAGCGCAAGGTCAGCGCTATGACTGTAGTGCTCCGCTGAATGTGTGGACAGGCCTTGATGGTCAAGCAATCCTGCCAGGGTCTGCAAAACACAAAACAATAAGCCATCGGAAGATCTGGCGTTTCGCTCGATACGATTGAATATGAGGTATCTGTGCTGCATAACAAAATCATCAACCATGGTGCCAAAAAGAATAGAGCATGGCGCGCACTTTGCAAGCTAGAGAACGCGCTCAAAATAAAACACTTTCTGAAGCCGCAGGTAATGAATACACCATAAACAGAAGTAGTTCGACATACCTTAATCGAGTTCCTTGATTTATGACTTCAGAACTGATCAAGTGCAGTTAGTTCTTCAGCACCGCGAATCCAAACTGGATCCCGCCATGATCGGAGACGACACAAGGAGAAAAAACGGTGACCAGCCGTCGACTAGCCTCCGACGACGAACTTTCAGCTTACTAAAAACAGGTTCTTTTCAAACAAAGGCCCTTCCCATTTTTCCCACGGACCCTATTCGCCCCATCTGCCCAACCCCCGCGTGAGTGAGGAGCAGAAGAAAGAATGCGGAGTAGGGGGTGGGGGGAGGGGGAAGGCGCGCAGAAGAAAATCTCTTTTCCCCCTCCCACTACACACAACATACGGATACAGCAGAGCTCCAAGGACGGGTGAAGGTCGCCATTTTCAACACGCCGGTCGAGTGACGTACAAGCAAACACGTATTTTTTTTTCTTTTCTCTCTCTCACTCTTAAGTATTTTCAATATTCTCGAGTGGCTTTTTCTTCGCATCTATTTTGTATTAGTAGGGTGTTGCCATGGGTGACGTTCCGGGCGCGGTTCGTTCTTGGTTGTTCATCTGGAATGTTATCTGAAACAGCAACGACGATGGCATGAAGGCGACTGGATTCTGCCCCTGAATGTGCTTTTTGAGTGGAACGTGCCGTGCATCAAGTGTGTCGTTGCGGATTTTGAGTTCGACATTTGACTACCCAGAAAGGTTGGTCACGGGGAGACGCAGAGACGAGGTTCGACTTGTTCTCAGTAACTCAGTTTTACCGATCGAAGTGACCATTTATTCTGACTGCGAGACTCCGGTGTTGAAAGCGCGGCTTGTACAAACTGTTAAGTTTCATTTAAGACAAAAAAGAAGTGTTAGTATTTGGAGGTGTTGCGTTTGGATAAATGCTCATTTTTTGCGCGAAGGCAAATTACGTGAATGGGACTTGTGAAATGTCAACAGATATTTTTGACGAAACAGTTCGGTGAAGTCGAGTCAACACATTCTTTAACTCGCTTTCACATAAAGCGTGAAGCTCTACCATGCAATGTCTTAAAGTTCGTTGCACATGAAATAAATTCGCCAGTTTCATCCGAGTTTTGTCATCACTTCCAGCCATGCTGGGCTGAGTTTCGCCGATCCGCAAGACAAGCGAAATAGCATCCGTCCTCCTGGCGAACATTCCGTTTGCCTTCGGGGACTAAACGATACAGATGCGCCTTGCCTGAGGGGGATTAATGGATGCTTTTGATTGCGCACGCCTATCGGTTAGTCCCAGTCGAGCGCAGTTAGTCCCCAGATTTTGCGCACGGTACCTAGCTTGAACCAGATGGTCCTTTCGGGGAGCAACTGGGAATTCAAAGGACCAAATGCTGCCGTTACTCCCTTGAGGCCAACTTTTTTCTTAGAGTGTAGGCACGCTGTGGGCATCTGTATGGGTGGGTGTGTGGGTATCAGCAACATATATTCGGACCGTCGTGATTCGGAGTCTGAGATGTGGGTAACATATTTGAATATATTTTGTTTGATTTTCGAAGAACTGTTGCCATCATACAATATTTATCCCAGAAGGCTCACCAGCATCGCTGTTTATATTCTATTTTCTTGTTATTACCATTTTTCTGAAATCCTCAACATTTTCATTTCTCTCAGCCCTTTGAAATAGTAATGCGCGCTCAAGTGCCGAGCTATAGCACTATCAATACATTTTTTTTGTTACAGCGGTGTGATTACACGTTGTGTCCCATAGCAAACTGATCTTGCTCAAGCTTCCTTTAAAATATTTTATCTTCATCTCCGTTGTTTTTGCTGTCTTTTACCGGACCACAGAGGGGTGTCTGTCTCAATGGCTTCGTTGCCTACTCGAACCCGCTATTGGCGAGCATTGTTTCGTTTGGTTCCCTTTCCCGATTAGGATGTTACAATAGCGGATGGAGTCTGGCAGACAAAATACCCGACCTCTTGAAGCTCGGCCAAAAATTGTGCTGGTAAATTGCCGCCACAAGCCTGAAAAGTGCCCCCGAACAGCGTGCACCAGCCAGCCTTTGACAACGCGAACGCCCTTAACGAAGATGTGGCAGAATATTTTGCCGAGAAATGACCACCCGATTTGCCCTATTTAAGCTCTTTCTAGAAAGCGCGTGCTGTCGGCATCGGTACTACAAAGAAAAGGACTGGAGCGGCCATATACATTTTGCTAAATTACTCAAGCACCAAGGAGCATGCTGCGATATTAACAACAATTCTTGGAATGCACTAAAATAATGTACCGTGTTCAGCAGGGCCTCAGGGTCTATTTTAGGCCCAATGTTAAGTCTTCTTTACATAAAGAAGACATAACATTGGGCCTAAAATAGACCCTGCTGAACACCGTACATTATATTAAGTGTATTCCAAGAATTGTTGTTAATATTTGATATCACAAATATTTTGAGATTCCCTGCACTTGTCATGCACGCAGACGACGCTAATACGTTTTTTGCTTCAACCTCTAAAGCGGCCTTAGAATCTATGACAAATAGCTACCCGGACAATCTGTCAGTGTGGTTTCAAAATAATAAATTGCAACTAAACGTTAAAAAAACGAAATATATAACTTTCACTACCGTAAAAGGTACGACATCACAAAGGTGACAATATATTTCGAAAATGAAATAATAGAGGATGTTTCAGAACATACATTTTCTTGTTGTGTGGTTCAATCGAGAGTTAAATTGGAACACTCACATAAATAAACTGAGCTCTAAGCTATCCCTAACCTTGGATGTATTTATAAAAATGATTATTTATTATACAATATTTAACTCCAAACTGTGTTATTGCATTTTAGTATGGGGCACTACATCGGCAACAAAAATATAATAGGTTTATTATCCTACAAAAAAAAAATCTGCGAACATTTCAATATTATAAAGGCAAGGCCTCAAAATCTCCCATCAGAACCGCAGTTCAGCAAATATGTCCTACTTAAAGTGAATCAAATTTATTATAATTAATTGTTACAAATAATACACACAAAGATAAAACTCTCCGGGATTCTGCCAGAGCACAAAACTAGTTACACAATTAGACATAGATTTAGACGGCCTTCAAAAATACGCATCAATTATGGAAGAAGAAAAACGACAAGTTTCCAAGTCACAAGCAATTCAGAACAATACAGAAGGTTCAGTAAGTTTTAAATGCCATATTCTCCAATTCAAAAAGAGACTGAACACAACTTCTGGTGGACAGTGACTTTGTGTTTTGATATGCATGTATTTTATATTTATTAAATCATACATACACATATCTCCTAATTCCCTTCTCGTGTGTTAAAAAGTGTATGATACTAATTTGATGCCGTTATTCTTCGTTAAATAAATATCTTGTGATAAATGAATTATCCTGTTTTTTTGTTTCTGTTTCTGAGTTGTATGGAACTTTATAGTTTCTTTTCTTTCTAGTTTCGTGTGCAAAAAGCTATCTACCCTACACTGCTGTGCTGAACTGCAAGGGGGCAGAGACCTCGTCAGGCCTAACGCATTCAGTCTCTGCCCACCTCCCAGTCAATCGGGAAAATAAAGAATAAAGAAAAGAACAAAGTGTAGTTTCACGCTCGTCACGTGCTGGCGTCTAAGAAGTAACAGTTCTGACGCAACTGCCTAAAACAAATGGCACCTTTTACGCGCGTCCGTCAACGCTTTATTTTGCTTATTTACTTCGAATACTTCATACGCGGAACGCGACCGCGTGTGGGGCGTGTACATACATTCCCAGCATTCTCTTCAATGTTTGGGTAATTTAGCAAAACGACTATTACGCCGTCCCGAACTAAGAAGTGGGACGACGTAAAGAGAAGGCGCAGTGATCCAGACTAGGTGCCAGACCCGGACAGGTGTGTCTATCGCCTTCAACCGGACAAAAAGTGCGACGACATTCATTTTCTACTGGCGTGCGCAATGTTCGGCCAGGAACGACAAGAGGCTCTACAAGCGATAGAGCCAGACAATCGGCCTTCAACTCTGGAGGCATGGTGCAAACCGGTCGGAGAAGGGAACAAGCGAACTACCGTCCTGGCCAGCGTGCTCCCGTTCTTGAAAGCAACGGTTCTGCACATGCACACGTGAAAGAAAACTGCTTCTTTCTTCCCTTCCTTCCATCTTATTTCTCTTCCTCGAGCCCATCATTCCCGTCCCACCTTCCTGGTTGTAGCCCAGTAGTAAATCACCTGAAGTTTCTTCCCTCAGTATTTAACCAATGGAACTCACAAAACGTTTTCTGAACCTGAACTTCAAAAAATGTCATCATCCTAAGCGAAGCGCACATAAAGCCACACTAGTTCATTCGCGATCCTTGCCAACATCTATTCTGGCCAACATCCTCGACCTCCTAGAGAAGACTGACTCAAAAAGAACCTATGAACTTTCCGCCAACGCACCCACCACCCACTTCCCGCTACACATTTGGCCCTACCGTACTTTACATCGCTAGTTGGAAGCTTGCATGAACACACGCCTAACGAAGCAAATCCATTGACAAGCGAATCAGATATTCATAACGCCCGGCGCTGTAATGACAAAGCCGTAAATGTAGGTTCGAAAACACGCGATGGGTATCATCAAAGTTGCCATAGAAAATGCACGTGCTCTTCTATTGTAGTGTCTTCTTTACTGGCCACCTTGTTGCATTTCTGTGATTCAAGTTGGCGATATACTCGAATCTGAGATTGAGTACCGTAGCTACGAAGGGAGGTGTCAGCACCGGCGCGCGAGAGGAGCAGCAGCCGGTCAGGATGAAGCGGTGGCGCTGCTGTCGACACTGAGATCCTTCCTATCCTTGCGGTCGCTGCGATTCGGATGCTTTCTTGTTCAGCGAGAAAGTATCGCGGGTGATATGCGCGGCTCAAAATCCTTTTGAAAGTTGAACTATGTTGATCTTGGTCATGTAGCTAACGTAACACATGAATAAACATGCCGATGCTTTTGTCGTCGTCGTCGAAAATGAATAAAAAAGAGGCTTTCTTCTTATTTTTTTTCGCAGAAATGTATCTCCTCGTGTCTCAGGGTACAAAGCCGTGTTTTTGCCGTTTTGCCATTGCGGTAGTCAGAACGCGTAGGGATAAGTTTCCGGGAAGAGCACCACAAAAGAGCGCATCCACCGAAGCATACGAGCCTTTCCCGGCGCAGCGTCTGTAATAATTGGTGAGAGCACCACCTTTCGTCGTCATGATATACTAGGGCACTGCCGCCCACGGAGAACAGCTGCGCGATACTGACACCTTCTCTTTCTAGCCACAATAGTGGTAGTGCCTTCGTACACGCGTCCTTTATCTTGATTTGTGACATATTAACCATTTTTCCAATTCGTTGACTAGATAGTGCCAACGTTATTACATAAGATCAGTTGTAGAACTGCCTAACAGAGGCTGCTTGCAGAGGCAGAACCCCCTGACTTACCGCGGTTCTCCTCTCAGGTCGCTATGGGAAGCGGCCATTCTGTCCATTTGCGAACATCGAGCAGCCGGCATGTTAGAAAGTGACCCAGCGTCGCTCTGACCACCGATTGACATCGCGAAGCGGCTAGTCCACGGAAGCGCTACTGTTATGCGGCCGTTGAGTACGTGTAGGACTGGCCTATGCCGTGTCGAGGACCGTTAATTATTGTCGGGATCCTCGTCATCTCACTCCTTTATCGCAATTTCGGAAACCATGATGAGCTCGACGGATTGCATTTTGTTTCTATTTATTCATTTTCAATACCACTAATCCCATTCGGTGTTGTTGTAGGGTGGTAGAGTTTGAAATATTACAAGCAGAAAAAACATATTCAGACACACAATTCGCAGGTTGATTATTCAACGCAAACATAGAAGTCAAGATTGAAAAATTAGTAAATAACTTCAATACAATAGATACATTGCACTTTTAAAAAGAGCATAAAATATTAGTTTATGATGAAAGGACAATGCCCCTATGTATGTAATATACATGTGACGTCACCTGACGTCACTGCTACGTATGACCTGAAGTCACATATATGATACATCTTCCATCTTTTTTTCTTTTATACCCATGCTGTGACGTCAGGTCATACGTAGCAGTGACGTCAGGTGACGTCACATATATCATACACTGTATACATGGTATTCGGGCCATTTCCGGCCGCCATGACAGGGAGCCGAGAACAGTTCCGCTTTGGGTTTTGTTTGCATGCTTTTAAGGGCAACATCACCACTATTAAGTACAAAACGAGCGTGTTGGTAACAGTAATTAAACATGAGGAAGATACATAGAAAGGAGGGACGGACAACAATGACTGGAAGTCATTGTTGTGCGTCCCCTTTCTATGAACCTTTCCTCATGTCTAATCACCACTATGTCTGGTGTTCCGCAATTAAATCGGTCTTGTCTTGCGTTTTCCGCTCCCATTGGTTTGTTCAAGTGCTGTAATGCTTTGTATTTATTTTGGCTACTTTGGTATGACAGAGCTCGGCGAAAGAAAAGATGCAGCGAGCCGCGGCCATGGAGCGCGAAGTCTCTGTCACGCGAGTGTCGATTTTACGCTCAACAAGAGATACGTCATGTATCTGACTCTTCCGTACAGCGAAGATACTTGATCGAACGAATCACATTTCGAGTTCTAATGCAAATAAGGATTCACTGAATGATCAATTAATATACGCCAAGATCCAACTTTTTATTTTAGTCTGAACGCAGGTTTTCATAACATCGATAAACTTGGTACTGCATAGAAAATGTAATACATAAAAATATATTTTCAATCGTTTTTTTATCTTAGAGGAGTATTACTTGACGAAGTTACTCTTCGTGTGCACGTAAACTTGAAACAAACGGTTTATGTGAGCCCTGAACAAACTCCAGCCAAAACCCACGAACAAACAGAAAACAAACAAAACGCGCCACTTTTCAGAGTTTTGGTAAAACTTTAATTTCTGACACGTCTATTTCTGAAGTTCGAGAGCCAGAGTTTTCTTTTCAGCATGCAATAAAGCGTCTGTTCGTGGCACGATTAAAGCAAGACTTGAAACAGCAGCGGTACCATCCTTGCGATTTTATTAGTCATCCCCGTCGTCGAACACAACAGATCTTGTGTGTGCCCAAACACAACAGTTTCAACAAATTCATTATGTCTAGCGTGATCGTACGCAACTGGAACGCGAAACTAGTTTTCTTACCTTATCAGTTGCATTCTAGAACCTAAAACAGCCTTTTGACATCGGCGTCTGCACCAGTATCCGCGTGAATATCGGGATCGCCGTAGTAGGCTGATGTTGTCACAATCATGAGAACTGTACTCGTCGTCGAAAACACGCTGCTTGTTTTTGCGGGAAACGAGCGGCACCATCGTACTATACACTGCGACGGCTTTGTTCCAATTGCGTATCTCTACGCGTCGTCTAAAACGCACTGCTCGATTTTCCCATGGCACGATTGAGCGCCAGATTCTTCGCATCCTCCTTCAAGTAAGTCCGACCTGTCGTAGCATAGGTTCGCTTTCGCCAGCTCGAACACTCACGGCGACGCCGCGAAGTTGACAAAGGGATGCCGTTCTCACACACGCTGTCCCGTCCACAAAGAACACGAAACCATTACATGCCAATGACTCGGTTGATTCGAGGGCGTCTAACTTCATTGAATGTCTCGCGCGTACACATGTTTCCACTGGGCCGTCAAGTAGGGTTACGTGACTTTCGCCACGGAGGCCAAATAAAACGAGATGCGGTGCTTTTTTTCTTTGCGCCTTATGGTCCAAGAACACACATCGATCTACCTTACGTCCAACTTTTGGCATACCTTTTGCAATTTTCCGCCGAGAAAAACTTAAAAGACGCGCTGCTCAATCCTGCCTATTGAAACATACACACGAAGTTGGCCAAACGGAAGTAATCTAGGCCCTAGGAAGTTCCGCCATTGCTTATTTTTGAGTACCTTGAAATACCTTGTATGCTCTCTGCCTGTCGGAAGCGCTTACCGAGGTCGTCGTTTTTAGTAGTTCCTCAATTTCTTCTAATTGTCACTTCCTCGCAGCTCGAGTTGCAGATGCTGCCTCCAAAAACGCGTGACCCCTATCAAGCAGTTGAAAACTCTGTAATACAGGCTGTCCAGGGCACGAGCAGACGACGTGTGGAGTGCAAAGCCCGGATGTTAGCGTCCCGAGAGCCTGTATTCGAGAGGTGCTAACGTCTCGATCGTGGTCAGGTGGATTATGGGTAGCGTTTCCAGTACGAGCTGTGAGGAGGTGACGAAAGAGTTGATCGTCTGCAGACGTCCCCGCCTTTCCTCCTGCTTTCCTCCTCGCGACGGGAAAACACAGCGCATTCGCACTTCCGACCGATCACCGCAGGAGGTGTCCGCCATTAAATTGCAAACGCTCCCCATGCGTTGAGACGGTCCCTCTCTTCAATCTAAGTTCTCTATCCTGCCCCACATCGAAACAACGGCGGCGGCTCGCAACTTATTGGTCGGCAGCCCCATTGTATTTTTCTTCCTCCGGCAGGCATAGAGTATACACGAAGCATTCGACAGGAACAAGGCCGGGTAAAGAGGCAAGTGTCCAAATCGGCGCGGGGAAAAGCACCGCGCAGAAGAGGTAGGCAGCTGGGCGTAAGACGTGTCTTTTTCATCGTCAGAGTACCAGCTGGACCAGTGGCACCACCATGTCTTCGATCGACAGGGTGCTCAAGCTGCTCGGTTACAAACTCGACCGCAAGCTGGGAGACATCAAGGCTTGTTTTCGCGAAGACCGCCGCCCGGCCAACACCGGCGCAAACACCTGGATCTCATGCTTGGATGGAACAGCGCGGATGAACAGTCACACTCACATGCACACCAGAAGCAAACAGACTCGCAGCGCTGACTTTCA
The DNA here is from genome assembly GCA_037355805.1 of Ixodes ricinus. Lineage (NCBI taxonomy): Eukaryota > Metazoa > Arthropoda > Arachnida > Ixodida > Ixodidae > Ixodes > Ixodes ricinus. The sequence continues at coordinate 17,087 of JAZHYW010046143.1, read as the reverse complement.
ACTCAGTTCTATATTTCTTCTTCCTCAAATCTTCAACTTCTTCACATTTGCCGTTAATGAGAACAATTTAAATTTTTACACACCAGAGACCAAATAGCCAATACCCATTAACAATTCATAATTAAATAAATCATGCAAAGACAACTAAAAAAACAATATTAAAAATTGAATTAAAAAATTAATTTTTAAAAATAATAAAAATAAAATAACGCGAAAAATTTCTCATCACTATCGGTGCTTTGATGATATCTCTAGATAGTCCAATTCTTTTTTGACAAAGCTACGGATGATATTCATCCGAAGCTTTGTCATCCGCGCTGTTCCATCCGAGCATGAGTTACCAACTTGCCCAATCATCCACATTATCACCCTGGATCTCCACCACGGGGCTGCTGGACTCCCGGCGTCATCGGGAATTCGGTCGGCACGTCTGCCTGCTGGGCACGCAGGGAGCCCTTGCCGGGCCTATGAGACTGGTCGGATAGAAGTTCATGACAGCCAATCAAAGACCACCGTCGCAAAATCTGCTGCTAGGCTTGGCGCTCTCACCATCTTGATCATCCTGTCATCATCGTAATGATTCACACTAGGAATTTGTTAGGGCTGGGCAATTGATAGATTAACCTTCCCATAAATCGGTTAAGGCTTTAATCGCGATCAAGTTTTTTAACCTTTAAATCGGTTTTAGAGCGCAGCTCTTAGGCGCCCTTTCCGGCTCGAGCGGCGTCGGCGTCGCCGTCGTTGTAACCGTAAGGTCACGTGACAAACCCAGGTCACGTGACCCCGCTAGGTCACGTTACCCCTCATGTCAAGTGCCCCCCCCCCCCCCCCCCGAGATCACGTGCCCCACCCCGGGGGTCACGTGACCTCAGGTGGTGACGTGACCCCGTGAGTGAGGAGGAGAAAGGAGGGACATACCCTCCCCTCAGTACCCTCCCTCCTCCTCAAGAGCTGCGCTCCAATTCGGCGTTACAGGGAGTTGTAAACGGCTCATTTTTTAATCAGTACCAAAAAAAGTCAATTGGATGCACGCACGGCTCTATCCTGGTCGACCTGCAAAACAAGGGGTGTACCTAAACTAGAGGTGACCCAAACTAGGGGCCATGACTAGGGTTGACGGGAAACCTCCTCACAATTTTCCTCACCGCTCAGACACGATTGGTTGGCGAACCAAATATTCACGGAATGCGGGCGAAAACACAAGCATAAGAGGTGAAGTCATTCGTAATTCTCACGTCAAAAATTGCAGTAGGAACTATTCAGCCGCTGCAAGGTCCCTTCCTTCATAGATGGCTGACCGACTCCGCGGTCTGCGGGGAGGACTTTTTCCCGCCAATTTATTTCTTCTCCGAGGAATGTTTGAAATCAGCCCTTCCTTGGCGGACGCATTGAGGCTTTTTTTTTTTCATCTTTTTCCGGAGCGCTTCCAACGTTTTCTGCCGAAGAGCGTTCGCTGCTCAACTTCTGGTCACGTCTGGCGGACGCCCTCGAATGCGATGCCGACGTCGACCTAGGTCTTGGCTTGCGCCACGAACCCGGCGCGTTCCAAGGCTGCTGCTCGAAGTCGAAACCCTCTGGATCACTCCTGGACCTTCCGGCCGCGCCTGATGGAAGTACCTCCTGCAGAAGCGTCGATGTGGCCTCCGCTGGACTCAGGTGTCCTCGCATTCGCCATCTTCTTCAAACTGGAAGTGGAGTCTCATGTCTTCGGCGGGTAGCGAGCTCCTGGTCATACCTCTGGGACGGCGGTAGTAGCGGCGCAAAAGGGTCTCCCAGGCTGCAGCCATCTCTGCGGTGGTGGTTGCGGCCACGGCGTGTCCGGCACGAGCACAACGTCATGGAAGTCGTCCGAGTCCTTCACACCGCGGCGAGGGTTGGACATTGGTCGGCGTTGACCCCGTTTCGGGAACCAGCGATCTCTGAAGCGTCTTCTGTCCGTGGCGTAAGGGAAGCACCGCACGAGCTTGTCGTCTGGACCTGCCAGCATTGGCGGCCTCGCCTCCCTTCTCAACTACGACGACGTCAAACTCGGACGGTCTCAACGTCGCAAACGGCACTGGACGGTGCCCAGCACGCGCTCGGCGAGCGCGGGTTTCTTCGTGGTCACCTGCATGTCGCCAATGTCGACGGTGGGCACTTTTCGGCGTTGCCCAGTAGCACTTGCTCTGGCCAGAATCGAAGAGGGTGCGAGATTCTCTGGCTTCTCGTCATTCATGAGCTTTCTTCCCCAAGTTCTAGAGGCCCCCGCCGGCCGTTTCAAAAGAGTACTGGGACAGTAGACGTCACAAAAGCCGGGAACAATGCCGACTATGACATTTGGATAAGCGGCGCGTCCAGACACTTTACCACTGAGGTACCCGCAGAAATAGTAGAGGTGATATCCACTTCTGCCTCAGGAACTTCGATGCTTCGGCCATCTATCAGCTGCATTGTGGCTGTAGTCCCCTTGAGTGTGGTCTCCGGGACGAGTGAGCGACGTACCATCAATGTGTTGCTACCGGTTTTCCTTAACACAGAGATAAGGCCGTGAAGTGCACCTTCTGAAACAGGCATGTCATACACTGTCTTGGCTTCCCGCCGCTCAATATTCATACCGTTTCTCCTGCCCTCTTTAATTTTATGAATAGGTTCCGAGGCCTGATGAGAATCTTTTTTTTTTTCTGTTTCCTAAAGATACACAACAGGAAACTTCCTTGGAGTCGCTGCCCTTTGTGCAGGTCTTAACATCGTGACCTGTTTGACGGCAGTACATGCAGTAGAACTCTTTCTGGTTTCGAACGGCAGTCAGATGCCTTCTGTCCCGGTTGGTTGCATACAAAGCATTTCACCTGAAGTTTATTGGTAGTGCTTACTTTCTTTCCGCTTGTGCCCCCCACTCAGTCTTTTCCCGAAATACGAGCAGGCTGCGTTGTCGCTGGGCATCCAAAAAACTGTCCGCCACATCAGCCGTCTCGCTGAGCGTCTTACATTTCCTCGATAGACGTGCTGCGCTGCGAAGTTAAACGCGTGGCCAAAAATTGAAAGGAAAATGATGATTTACATTGAGATGAGGAGAAACAGGACGAACACGAATGGGCGCAGTTCGTCGTGTTTCTCCTCATCTCAATGTAAATCATCCTTTTCCTTTCAATTTTTGGTCACGCGTTTAACTTCGCAGCGCAGCGACGTCTATCAATGTACAACCAACAAGCCCAAACCCAAGTCCAAGCTTTATTACATTTCCTCTTTCTGAGGAACAGCGCTAGTCGGCTGTGGCAGTTGTTAAGAAACTGCTCGGTAACTACTAAGTATCATAGCACCTCAGGAGTAGACGCCGTGCCTGACAGTTCCACTCAGGGATCAAAGAAACTGGAAATTCTCGCCGCATTCTGTTTCCCGGTTTCACCGCAGCAACGCAAACCTAGTTTCCTCGTAACCAATCGAATCCCCCGGACCGAGTTGACCGAAGACCTTCAAAGCCTCCCCGCTGGGTTCCTCTTGGCCAATTGCATCCCGCCGCGATGTGTTCAAAGCGTTTCAAGTACACATCTAGGTCAGCCAGTCGTTCGTCGAATGGTAGGATCATATTGTGCGGGTTAATTAAGAATGAAAAGACACCATCCGCACCTCGGTCGCCTGCTGCGGTTACTCTGGTTTGACTCTAGGCCTCTGCCAACCGGACTTTCAGTAACACAGTTTCGCGTTCGCACTCGGCTAGCGCGCGTTCAGCCTCTAACTTCTCTTTTGTCGCCTCTCTCTCGGCTGCGCAGTCATCGTGTGAGAGCCTTTCTTTCTCTCTTTCCAGCGCCTGTTCGGACTCTAGAAAGGCCCTCAACTCAACGTCCCGTAACCCCAAGCGCTCCCCGAGACCGAAAATATCTTTTGTATTCATTTTTTCCTTCAGACACTCAGGTGTAAATGGCTTCGTCCTGTCGCAGACGTCAATTTGTTAAGGTTCCAAGACTAAACTTCTGTTGTGGTTAATGAATAAATTACACACTGGGAATTAATCTGAAGGAAAGAAGAGGGAGCCATTTTAACAGCAAAAGATAAAAATCACTCTATTAAGAAGAGCAAAAGAATAATAATACAGAAATACAGGAAATGATCCAGAGGAGATACGTTGAACCTCGCTAATAACTAAATTGTCCCTTAATAAAAAGTTGCTCTCGCGGTATCACTTCCAATAAACCGTTAGAAAAAGTACCCGAAGCGCAGTTCAAAAAACAATTTCACCGGTTCGTGGTGATTCGGCCGGCGGCGTGCAAGTCTGTTTCAATGGAATATCGTGGGCGTAGTAACCACGGGGAAGAAGCTTCGGCTTCAGCGTTACAGCACCAGCGTCTTCTTCAAGGGCCGATGTGGTGACCGCTGAGAGGTTATGACCACCGCCGAGGTCGGAGATGGCTGTCGGGCAACGAAAGGACGACTTGGAGGAGGTCTGGGGCGAACCTCGGGTCTGGATGCCCGACAAGTTTACCTCCGCGCCCGAATGCTTCTGCTCACCAATGTCGTACTTTTAACCGCCATGACCACCGGTTCTCCGAACGCCGCTCTGCCAACGAACACTGGCCGTCGTCTTTAAACGATCCTCTTCTTCTATACCCCACTGCCCGGGAGCCGGGGCTCGCGCTGCACGGATTTTCCGGTGAGTAAATTCGAAAATACCACACGGTGTCCTTCGCGCACATCACACCGCCCTTTCAAGGCACCCATCTGATCTCGGAACGCCCCCCCCCCCCCCACCGAAAAAAAAGAAAAAGGTTCAGCAACATATTGTTATGCAATGGAATAGCACCTACATTCATAGACAGCCTTCTCGAACTGAAGGAGCCCTTGCGCCGCGGCATGGAGGACGACAATCCAAGCAAAGCGACATTTCCCGCCTCAAGGACGTCGACTGCGACATGCCAGAACAACGTCGAATGGTTTTCAGGCGCCTTCTGAAGTTAACAGAGCACCTTGGAGAAGACAAGTATATAGCACGGTTCGACCTCATTCCAGCCATGAAGCTGCTGAACAACAAAATGAAAATAAACGACTGTGACCCCATTTTCATCTGCCGTTTCAAGGACATGCTGGTGGATTCAATCGATGAGAGGCAAAGCGCACGGCCGCACTACAACGATTACGATATGGCCACTAGCCTCGACGCTTGGTTCAAGAGCCTCGCGTGCATCGAGAAAGATCGCCGGAAACAAGTGTGGCAAGAGCTTTCCCTGCTGGCTCGTATGTCGCCGGGCACTCATTGCGACAACACAAAAAAAAAAGTTAAAATACGAGGAAAGTGAAGAAGCCACTGTCTCCTGCCAAGCGTCACTTTACAGTTTGACGCCAGAAGTAACATATGATGACCTTGACCTGTTGCGGTGGTGGCCGAGCGCAGGGCACTCCTTCCAAAGCTGGTGCCAATCGCTAAGAGGGTGATCTGCGTCCTAGCCACTTTGACACCGTGTGAGCGTCCCTTCAGCGCAGCGGGCGTGATTGTGATCAAACAAAGAAACTCTCTTCTGCCGGAGAAATGTGGACAAACTTTTTTGTCTTCGGAGCTGGAGGAAAAATATGTCTTTGAATCGTTGAACTATATGTGTCGTCAATTGTTAATTTCCTTTGCGCCGTGCACCAGAGAGTAAAATAAATCTTTAAAGGCAAGACGAGTTGTTGATCTTTTTAATATACTTTTTATAAAGAAACGCAACCGATTAATCAATTAATTAATCGATTAAACGGTGCCGATTCATCGGGATAAAATTTTAAATCGACGCCCAGCCCCAGTGTTTGTACATTACCATTTCATCATCGTTAGAAGCGGCGTGACAGGCCTTCAAGGCACTCGCGATTTGGTTTTTGTGCGGCGCCGCGGCTCTCCTGAGCTAAAATAAACATAACATATAATAGTCGTCTCTCGCTTAAAAGTACGATCTCCAGGAGCATTCGGATGATGTTATGGCTTTTCCTTTACAACAGGCAGCTGGACTGAGCCAGCACCCTCTGTGAAAAGCATTATTAAAGGACACACGTGTTTTGACGCCCGGACTCTAGATGGCGCTTCAAACGACGGGAGGCGACCTGAAGTAAGGGAGGGGTGGAACTGCCTCCCGCGGGAGTTCCACAACTGAGATAATCTACTAACGTTGTCTTGTGCGCGCAGACTTGGGTAATAGCGAGAAGTCATTTTACCGCATACGTCAGGTACTGAATGCTCTAGCTCGTCAGGCCCACTAAGTGCAACAAATAATGTCGTCACCCAGAGGAGCAGACATGAAGGCAGCCTAATGTGAGATATTAATGGAAAACACCGCGTGGACCTTGCTGCTCACCGCTCAATCCTCGATGACGTGGTCTAGAGCTACTAATTGGGCTGCGGTTAGAGCATCGGCACTCCGTTCCCCGACATTGTGTTGTGAGCCACCATTTTGGTGCTTGTGCAGAGCAGACACAACTTCCGATCGTCATGATTCAAAAGTGCGACTTCCTCAGCATTAGATTCGGAGTTAATAAGCTCATGTAATATTTTGTTTTCCTTTGTCGTTAACTGTTTAAAAATGTGTGAAGGGCGGAAAAGCGTTTTCTGTGATTCCAGATAAAGCTTCAGATATCTGGCAGCCGTGATTTTAAGCCACAAAAATGCCAAGTGTCGTTACCCTGAAGCGTAGCTTATTTAGTGGCACTAACGCGGTCTTTACAACAGCCAGCAGCCCCCAGTCGCGTGCCGTGTGTCGGTTTTTTAATTATATGTTTAATTACATCTTTTTTCGGGTTCCGCTGAACTAAAACGCGGAAATATCGCTTTCAACGACAGCGTTCGCACGACTGAACCACGCAGTACGCATATCTCTTCAGTTAACTAAAATAAAAAATGGGTTAACGACAAACGTCTTGCACCCGAAATGTACAACGATAAATTAAAAGGTGCTTCGAGGCGACGGCAGAAGTCGAGTTTTCTTATGGGCAGGTTGAATTGCCGCTAGAGCTGCTGGTGTTTGTGAGCACGGTCTTCATAACCACCGAGGAATGTTCCAGTCGCCAGTATCCCGCCGCGTAATTTAGGTTGGTCTCTTTCTTGCACTGTTGCTCGGTGTCTTCAAAGTCGATATCAAACAAGGCCATTCCCAGATGGAAATATGGGTAAGCCTCCCTAATTAGGCACATCTGAAAGGAAAAATGAATATAACGGTTAATTTCCGTGTCTTTCAAAAGAACAGCGCCTGCAACCCTTAATCTGCGGACTCCTGCGCGTAGTAAAGGCCTGTGCGAACCGAAATTGGTTGCAAAACCAGTCATCCGATTTCCGCAAAAAGAAAAAAAAATACGTGAGGCACTCACGTTGAGTACCGAGTTTGGTTTGCAAGCGCATCCACAAGCCGGACCTTGTAGGAATTTACCTGCCTGAGTGCCCGGTTTTGGTCAAGAGATGCAACGAGTCAAAAGATCCCAGAACGCAAAAGGTCCAATAATAAATCTTTTGACTCGCTGAATTTTTTTAACTCTGCAAACACGAGTCAAGATTTTTAATGTGGGTCGTGGGTTCCCAAGCGTCAGGACATCCAACAAGTCAGAAGGTCAAATAATGAATCTCTTGATGCTTTGCATCTCTTAACTTGGCAGACTTGAGTCAAGATATCCAATGTGGGTCAAGAGGTCCAATACCTCAAGGACTGTCGCGTCGTATTGCCGGGGGTTCACGGAAAACACCTCACCGCTCCTCCCTAGACGCGGGGAGGCGTTGCACAATAAAGATCACAAAGCGATTTTTGCTATAGTCCCTTACAAGTCAACAAGGTAGTAGCAGCTCCCACCCTCAGCCATGATGCGCCCGCTTGAAACGCCTCCGCAGTCGAAAACAACATTTCTTTGAAAACGCCCGTCTGCTTCAATGGATAGGTATTGGCTACAGGCCTTGTAGCGGGTGGAAGCTTGCGCTCCCTAGCTGGGGAAAATGATGTATTTTAGGCCCCTACAGTAATCGCTCCGGAAGCAAAATGAAAGCATTAGTGGCCACGAAAATTTTTCGGTAGTAAAACTTTTAAAATCCGTGTCAAGTACAAACCTACTTATCTCTACAACGAGGTTGGACCTCTATGAAACCCAACTCTTTGGACGCAGAAAACCCCTGCCTTTCAGGTTCTGACGAATCCGAAGGTGGCCTTTGTTTCTTATGTTATGAATTGCCAGCGTGGAGACAGCGGATTACGATTTCCTTGATTCTTCCTCGACGTCTACGCACCAAGGCGCCTTTACAGGAAACATAAGAGTGGCGAGGGCCTCAACCGAGTTGCACGGCAGCTGATAATAAACGAGTACGTTCCGGCGCGACACCAACCGCCCGCCAAGTCTGTGGAGCCCGGCCTCACTGTGGAGAAGTCCTGCATCGAGGTCAGCAAAATGCTTGGTGCTGGTGTACGTGCCATCCTCAAGATCAGGAAGAAGACAAAACCAACCTAGGCACATCTTTTTTGACGGGTGGTACACGAATGCACCCGATGTCAAAATCCCCGTGTCAAATGCCACGCGTAATACACACCGCCCTTTTCGCCCCGCTTACAAAAGCCTAAATTTGAGAAGCCCATGACGCGGATCCCTCGGGCTTGTTTAACGTGTGCACGCGAGGTTGTGCAACGTAATCGTGCCATACACGAGACTTAAGTAAATAATAAATGGATAAAGTTTTCGTTCTTTAGGCGTGTCCTATACACATTCACGTCCTGTTACGTTAAGAGTTAAAACAAACAGGAAATGATCCAGCCTTTCGGCAAAACGGTTTCTACTGAAAGGGTTCCAGTTCCAGAGAAGTGGGTTTTGTCAAAAATACGGAGCCCGCAGCTAATGGTGCCATACTTATCACAACAAACACCGGATCTATCTTAAAAATATTTTTATTCATCTCTTTACATAAAGACTATAGTTCTGAGTCTGGGCTTTCTCCATGACAGTAAAGAACATCACTGGAGAGACTTCTTGTGAAGCGTCAACATTCATAGATTAAGACATGCAACAATGCTGGTTGAAGCGCGAAGAGGAATATGAAACGGGGGCGGTGAAGACGGGGCTTGTGGCACGTGTGGAATACGGAACGGGGTAACTGAACGCGGGGTTTCCTAAACGTTAGGATAATAACGCAAGGCTTTTGCGATAGGAATCCCGCACGTGGGGCAATCGCGCTACACACTTTTGACACCTTCTGGGAAGTGCCCAGCAAGGCAAGAGGCGGCGCAAAATCAAGTACGGTGATTTCACGTTGACCGTACTTAGATTGTGCGTTCACCGTTTCTTTCAACGGAACGAGATCCCCGCGGTCAAAAAGGCAACGGCCGAATTCTCCACGAGCACTGAACTTCCCTCGTTGAAGGCTTGGACTGTGCGTCGTCTTCTCCGCGACATTGGATTCGAGCTTGACAAGAGGAAATAAAACTCGCGACTGGTTGAAGGTGAGGACATCGTCGCCTATCAGCAGAGTTAACTGCATGAAATCGCACGTCCCTGGCGAGAGGATTGGAAGATCTACCTGGATTAAACGTGGGGAAACGACAGGGTACACAGTCTCAAAGGTGTGGGTAAACACGACCGTGACCTCGTCTCATGACGTCTTCATTCGTGGTCTCTTGACGGGCCACAAGCAGCCATCGGGGAATGGCCCACGCTTTATAATAATAATAATAATAATAATAATAATAATAATAATAATAATAATAATAATAATAATAATAATAATAATAATAATAATAATAATATAATAATAATAATAATATTAATAATATGTTTTATTTTCCGTCAAAAATGTATGACGGAGGGAGACTGAGGAAAAAAGCTGCATGATGCAGCTTTTTTCTGCTGGTGTCGATAACCCATATTGCCAATATGGGTTATCGACACCAATATTGGCAATGAGGACGGCTTTGTCAACGGCTGCGGCGACGGCTGCCTGGACGTGTTCTGTAGCCAAACAACTGCCGATTACCATGAGGAAATGAATGGCGCCCGCTTCGAGAAGTGGTCGACGGCGTCCTTGACAAACAGCCGACGGGAAGTGTTACCTTCATGAACGACGCTTCTTTCTATTCCCGGTAGTTTGAAGCAGTGCTGACGACGTGTTCCCGCAAAAGAAAACATCCGACAAGGGCCGACCTTAAAAAAAAAAAACTTCGTGGAACCCCAAGATGCTGAAGAAGCAGCTCCTCGACATTGTAGCGTTGATGAGGCCACATCACCTAAAACATCGCGTGGACAGTGCTGCTGAGACGGCTGCCCGCACTGTGGTCAGGCTCCCGGCATACCACTGCGTGTTCAATCCCATTGAAGCGCTATGGGCCCAGATAAAGAACGCCGTTGCTGCCCGAAACACGACGTTCAAGATCGTTGACGTGGGGACATCTCTCAACGAAGAAGTAGTCAAGGTCACCACTGACATCTGGATTAATTCTGTGAGGCATGTTATTGATATTAAAGAAACGGTGAGACGATGCGATGGCACAGGTGCTGCCATCCAGCCCATCGTCATCCTGCTGGATGGAGAGGGCACCCCATCCGACAGTGACCTGTCTGCTGTTGAGCAACTTGACGAAGCGTAACACCAAAACTAAGGAGAAAGCGTGAAACATCTCAAAACACTAAACCGTCCTTCTAAAGGCCACCCATATGCTGTAAAATCGGATAGTTATTTTTGTCCATTACGTGACCTTCCGAGTCTCATGCTGTCATGCTTCTCTGCTACGTTACCTTATTGTTCATGGCTTTTCGAAGTGGCATCCACCAAATAAACTTTTCTTTTGGAGCAATAATGTCTAAGACTGTGTATGTATTTGACATTGCCATGAATCACCAGTATCGAGATCAACTTCGCCAAAAAATAAAAGTTTGCAGCCCATCTACGGCAGAGACATCACATGCCATGTTGGCTTCCCGCTGTCTAAACATCTTCGCTGTGAAACAGATCGGATTTTGATTGTAAACAAGCACTTTTTGTCCAAGAAGAACTTCACAACAGGTCGCTGTCAGTGCTCCGCTTTAAAGCATAAACTGGATGTGTGATCATTCACACGATTGGCGCCATTGCGAAAATAGCAATCCCGTGTGCTAGCACAGTGGAGTGCAGAATCTCAGTACCAGTGCTCAGTTTCGATGTCTAAAGTGGATGCGTGCGTCCATTCACAGGACTGAGGCCACTATGACAACAGGAGAAATCACAACCATTCCCGTATATCTGCTTTTCATCCAATCTTTGTTCACATTTCTGTTTGATGAGCCGACAAGAGTCATTTTATTTTGCTTAATTTGTTCGTAACAAATATTGCTTACAGCTTTTGCCAATCGCACTGTATTTTTGATATTTGAATTTCTTGCCACATGTTTTTTTGTGTCATTTTGTTTTATTTTGTGTTTGCTTTGTCCCTCCCGTCTACAATGCTTCAGAGCTTGAGGGCATGTACAATCAATAAATAAATGCATAAATAAATAAATAACAATAACGTGTGTCAGCACAGTGGGCAGCGAGCTCTCACTGCCATATTCACAAGGTTCAGGCAACTCTGAGGATAGCAGTAACGTGTGGAAGCACTGAGTACAGTAAACTCTTAGTGCCAGTGATTTGTTTCGGAGCATAAACGGGACGCCAGGGGACAAACACATAACAGGGCACTCGAGGAATAACAATAGCGTGTGTTAGCCAAGTGGAGAGCAAAATCCCGGTACCAGTGCTCCGTTTCGAGGCATAAACGGAATGTCTGTGGTCGAAACACACGACTGAGGCCACTGTAAGAAGAACAATAACGTGTGTTAGCACAGTGGAGTCGTAATCCCAGTGCGAGTGATCTGTTTCAAAGCACAATCACGACCTTTGTGGTCATTCACACTACTAAGTCAACTTTTAGAATATCAATACCATGTGGAAGCACAACGAACAGCAAAATCTTGGTGCCCGTGATTTGTTTTGAAGAATAACAGGAACGCCTGTGGACAGACACACAATTGAAGCCACTCTGTGAATAAGAAGAATGTATGTTAGCAAAGTGGAGCGCAAAATCCCAGTGCCAGTGCTCCGTTTCGAAGCATAAACTAAACATATGTGGCCATTACCACGACTGGAGGCCACTCTGAGACTCACATTAACATGTGTCAGCGCTGTGATCAGCTAACTCTCACTGCCAGTGATCTGTTTCGAAGTATAAACGGGATGTCTGTAGGCATTCACATGACGGAAGGCCCGGCCAAAGAGGATGTCTACATAATCCTTTGGCGATAGCACTCCAAGATGAAACAAGCTTCTGTTTGTTTATTTTTCGCCCGGGGAAAGTTTTTTTCGTCTTGGAGGCCTTGAGGGCTTGAGGTCTTGAGGCCACTCTGAGACCCACAATAACGTGTGTCACCACTGCGTGCCGCGAGCTTTCAGAGCCAGTGATCTGTTTCGAAGCATGAACAGAATGTTTGTGGCTGAGAATCAACACAATGTGTGTCAACACTGTCGACTCGCGAACTCTCACTGCCAGTGGTCTGTCTTCGAAGCATAAATGGGACGTCTGTGGGCATTTTACACGACTGAAGTCACTCTGGGAGTAACAATAACTTTTGGTTAGCACAGTGAAGTGCAAAATTCGAGTGCGAGTGCTCTGTTTCGACGCATAAAAGGGACGTCGAAAGCTCTCTTGAAGTCGACGGCCATTGTGGCTCATGGGTCGCACTTCGACGACGTGGCTAACACGTCATGGTGGATGAGGAGCACCTTGCCCTATGCGTCAAGGTGCAGTCTGAAGGGGTGTGGCATAGATTTTCTGAATTTATGTGGTGCGATTATACTAGCTTGATATAGATCTTGTAAAAACAGCACCGATTGCTTGACGGGAGGGAAAGACTGCTACAACATTGGTAATGGGTATGTGGAGAGGACTGAGATCTGGGGAATGCCAACGCCTCTGCTGTTGTAGCGGGGCCTAGTGTCAGTGCGCACCTCAGGCTTGATGTCGTGAGTCTCAGAAGAATGATCTAATGAAGTGAAGCGGTCTTTCATCGAGCCGTCAATTTTAGAACCCGCCGGATTAGTACAGTGCACAGAATTAAATCGAACCATTTGGAGCCGACTAGAACCACAATGAAAAGACTGCAGCCAGACTTGTTGCCGAGGACAGTGTTGTGATGCGATGGAAGGCCATCTTCAGTGTTTGTGTGGCTTCTAAACCTGAAATAGAATGAATGTAGGTGTTCCTCATCTTTGTGATGCCGTGGTCAGTAACAGACATAAACCTCTTTTCTGTTGGCTGCTGTTGTATAGCCCCCGTCAGCTCGCCCAGAGGTTAAATAGGGGCAGGTGACACATATCTGAATCTGCTGCGCTGCGAAGTTCTACAGAACACACGCGTGAAATAAAACTAAAAGTGAAACGTGATGAGTTACACTGAGATTCAGGAGAAACACAACGTACATGAATGGGCGCAGACTAACAACTGTGTATTCTTTTCTTTTTCTACTTTTCCTTGCGTGAGGTTTTTCCCTTGTGTGAGTTTGGAAAAATTAAAAACCTGAGAAATAATGAAAAAAAGTCTTCATGAGGATTGCGTGGACTTTTCGATATGTTGTGGTGTTGTTTTCTGTTCTATACTATGCGTTCGGTTTCTATGGTGTGAGATGGGACCTTGAAGCTGGTGCTGGTGTCCTCCTCGTTATGCTGTGTAATGTCTCAGCAATTCAATTTCCTTTTCGTTCAGTGCAATAGATGAATCACTGACGCAAGTGCCGTGCTTTCCTGATGCCATGTGGAAGGCTTCTGTAATTTCGCGCTTGTTTCTATCTTTTGATCTGTCCAAGACTGAGGTAGTTCGAAATAGCGCTTCGCAGTCACATTTTGCACAATGCACTGCCATGTTGCCGGGTGCTTGCAGTGCCCACATGCGCATTTGTGTTCTCGTAGTCTTTCATTTACGCACCTTCCTGTCTGTCTGATGTATGATTTTGCGCACGTCAATGGTATTTTATAGACGACCCCGTGTACGCATTCGACGAACTTGCTCTTGTGTTTTACCCGACACGACGATTGACCCGTTGTGTCGCCTTCCTCTTTATTTACCTTCGCAGCGCAGCAGATTCAGATATGTACTGTAACCAACTAGCCCAAACCCAAGTCCAAGCTTCATTAAGTCCAGGCAGGTCACAATTTGGGGTCCCTTCTCGCACCCAGATGAAGTGGGTCGCCTCCTGGAAGGCCTGGGGATGGACTGTTGGAGCGGAATCGTAGGATCCGTGTATTGGACCGCTGAGTTATACCATTTGACGAATCATGCAGAGCCCTTTCAAGGCTGAGGCCGTAAGGCTTGCATTGAGATTAAATAGGTAGGTGGTCGCTTTCCACTGTCGGTGTGCGCACGCCATACCCCTTAACTATCAGCCAGAGCTCGCCAGCACTTGTCATACGTTTGCACCAATATCGCCGATAACGATTCCTTCTTCTCCAGACCTAAACCATTTCCCATTTGCCAGAAGCTCAAGCGCAGGCACAAACCAGCCTCTCCCTATGCATTTACAGGTAATAAAAATTTAGCAAAGCACAGGGATGCGTGAAAATAATTAGTTTTTATTTTTCTGCCATAAAGCGCGTTCTGTCTGGCAAATAGTTATCTAAAAACGATTTCAGTTCAATTTTGTTGAAGTAACGCGACTCGGGAACGCGCTTTTTCCGCGGTAGTAATGGTTTCATAAAAACATCATTTCCCCAACGGTTTGTTTCATCGAGACTATAAAGAAGCTTTTCTTAAAGATACCGTTTTATCGACCACTCGGTCTATCGACATAACTTGCTATGTTTTGTCGACAACATTTTTTTATTAGCTGAGTTGCGTTGGTCTGGTGGTGAGCGAGGGCACGGGCTTATGCACGGGAACGGGGACCACCAGTGCATACTGCTGGCGAAGCGCTGCGTACGTGCGGGACAGGTGCAGGTTATCATTTTTGTAATAAACGCTTGCAGGGCTTTCGCCACAAAGCGTCGTGAACAGGGTGGTGTCGGATAGTTTAACACACAATCCAGGCGGATAAACGCCCGAAGAAATGTTCCTACATCGTGCCATTTGCGTGACAATGAAACCTCACAGCGTTGTGCTGAAGAGTCTATGAAACGTCCAGTGTCGATGAAACGAGTGTCGATAAAAAAACCGTTGACGAAGCGATGTGTCAATGACGAGATGCCAATGAAACGTCAGCGACCCTCTTCTTTTAATGGTTCATGGAAGCTCTGACAACGTGTGTACTGCGAAGTTGCCTCCAAAAATATGTTCGTCATGTTTTCTACACGAGTCTGACTTCGCCAAGCTTTTCGCGGCTAAAGCCTGCAATAATCTAAAGAGAAACATACAACAGGAACGTAAGTAGGCGGACACGCTAACACCGGGTCCAGGCGTTATCACCTGGCGCAAGGGGAAAAAGGGAAGTGAATGAGGGATGGGACGAGAGGAAGCTCCTAAACACACAGACACACTCACAAACACAACAGGAAGGTGAAACCCGGGAATACTGCTCGGATGAAAGCAGGTGCCCCCACCCAAGATCCTCCTTCAAAAGCTCCTCTGCCGATACGGAGTGAGATACGGGGATGGGGTGGAGGGCGACGGTGAACTAGCCCCACACTCTGGAGTGGCGGTACTCGAGCTCCAACGCATTGGCGACCCAGCGACAACAGCAGGGCCATCGGGGAGGTTCGCGGCCACCTACGTTCATTCTTTGCTACAACTCAGGGGGTGCTGGGGTGTCTTGGGGTTTATTCTCTGCAGGAATCGGGCTGGGCCTGCCCGTTGCTGCTGTTTCCTGCGGCCCAAAGCAGGTGCCGCTGGGAGACATGCAGCGCCCACCGCGGTTCTTTTCGCCGCGGAGGGAGAACATCGGCGATTTGGGCCGGCTGAAGGGGTGCGGGCTTCGGGCGTGCGCCGCGGGGCGGGGACTTCTGGGCTCCCAATGCACCCCTCGCATAGCACATTATACAGGGGGTAGGCATAAAGCCCAACAGGAACGGCGACGTGACCCGATAACGAGCGTAGGCGGCGCTCCCGCGGCGGGGACGATCCTAGGTGGGCTTCCTGCTCCTTTACCGGAGATTTGTGGAAGGAAGGGGGGCTCACTGGACGCGACTCAAAGCTCGGGGAGAAGGAGGGCCGCTGGAGTCGGCACAGGAACAATTTACACAGAACTAGCATAATAAACAACACATTCAAATGTCGCATGAACAAAAATTAACACCAAAGCATAAGAGTGCCGCATCTCATTGCCTCAAGGTCCCGAGTCAATGGTAGTGGAGCCCCTGCCGGAACCGCTCCACCGCCACAACCTGGGACAGCCTGTTGAGACAGGAATACAGGGAAACAGGCCTCTCTCATCCGGCGGGCGAGGGAGACAGGTGGACAAAGCTCCGATCCTGTGTCTCCGAAAGTTCCCACCCCTTGTTGAGAGAGAGGACGAGGGGGACGCCCAGAGGCGTTACGGCCGAAGAACAGGGCCATAGGCCTGAACCATGGGGGTCTGCGGTAGGAATACAAAGGGGGTACAACGAAAGCGGAAACACAGAAAAGGAAAGAGAGTTGAAGTAGGGGAAACACAGAAAGGGAAAAGGGGATACTACTGAAAGCCTTTTTTTTGTGTCCTTGCAAATATCACCCGACGCCAGCCAGGTACCAGGAATTTTATCATGAAATTGTACACTGATTCCTGAAGCCTGTAAGCTAGACCTAATCACCGTCAGCCTCGAAAACACCAAGCGAAGCATCCAAGCAATCCGCCCAAGATTTTTACCGCAGAAGTGTTTTTGTCCAGCAAGTGACATGTAAAAACCAATTCTTCTTCATTGATCAACAAGCCCGGAAGTGCCACCATGCATCAAGGAAGCCGCGCGAAATCTCCGACCCAAACATTATCACTTCTTCGGGAAAAGCATGTCGAAACCACGACCGTCAAAGCCAAGACCGCACGGACAAAAGGCAACAGAGAATAACTGGGGGGAAGGGAGTGAAAATATAGTAATTGTTTAAACTATAAGAGAAGCTTCTTTAGATTAGGCTTTCATTAGTGTCTACATATAAATATAAATAGAAAAAGTGTATTAAATATGTATTTAGTGTACGCTTACTTATGTATTTTCT